>JABUQX010138235.1:0-13739 GCA_015478945.1 Trachelipus rathkii | reverse complement strand
CGCCAGATCCTAGCTTCCGTTGCGTATATATAATTATTACTTAACTATTACTTTATAGTCGTAAACGAAGTATTGTATATTTTCGTTATTAGAAAGAACCTTGGAAGAAAAATTATAAATAATTTAACATATATATATAGTTATCAATGTTGAAATAAACACACTTATATATATACATACCTATTATATAATTATATATATATAGGTATTAATTCTTGTGTGAAATACGGTATGTAGAATAAAGAGATACAACGTTTGATATAACTATCTTTCATGATTTATATGTAATATACTCTACTAAAGGTATACTTCGATGGATATATAATACTTTGTTATTTTCAGGTATTAAGTTTATAATATATTATAATAATTATAATACATACCTATATATTTTTTTCAATCAATCAATTAATATATATATATATTTTATTATATTTAATTTTAATATATATATATATATATATATTATTATATATTATTATATATATATATATTAATATATATATTATATATTATATATATTATATATATTAATTATATATATATATATATATTTTATAATATATATTAATAAAATATAATATATTTATATATTAATATATATATTGAGTATATAAAATTGATACAGAATTGCCAAAATTTTTGTTCTAATATATTTATCTTGTAAGACTTTCCCGATCGGAACGGGAGATCGGATAAACTTTATATATATATTGGGATGAATGATTGCAATAACTTTTTGTTATAACAAAAACCCGGTGCGGCTAATAATATATTAACTTGGTATATATTAATAGGACAAAATAAAATAATATTATTTGTCCTAGATAGAGTAGAATATAAGCTTACAATAATGGGCGTAATAGGTATAAAATACTGTTAATTTTATTTATTATTTCCGACAGTTCGTTATATATTAATAGTGATTATTGTTGTACCAGTAAGTTATGTACTTCTCAGGACAATATAAATTAGTTATTACGTTCTTTTACAAGATGTTTGGAACCGGTACTTTTATATGTGAATATCAAGTACAAATTAAATTATTAAATAATTCAAGATGAGATATTTTGATTTATGTGTCTTGACAATTTCCTTTCTTTATTCTTTATCATTTATAATCCTAACATCAAATGAAGATCTTTATATATATATTAGATTTGTAGCATAGTTAAATTTTATGTTAAAATTGTATATATTTACTAAAGTGCGACTATTTTTCCTTTAAAAACTAATATGACTATTGGATCTAGTAATTATTTAATGTAAACTGATTAGATATTATAGTATTATCAACCTGTGAGTAAGTATGATATTGTTACATTAGTTAGACATTTTTTAAATTGTTAATTAATTGGGTATATTTGGAATAAAAGTCTATTACTTGTCTATTTGGATGTAGTGCGAATAATAAATATTATTTTATTTTGTGTAAAATATTTTTACAATCGTCTGCGTCTTGAATGTAATATTCATATATCTTCTATTTTATAGAAGGGTTTAAATATTTAAAGTAGATCATATAAAAGAAATAATTTCTTATATATTATTATATTAAATGTAATATACAATACATAAAAATGTTCAAATAGAGATATTACTGATTATTGAATATTTTTAGCATTTCAAAATGGGGTTGCGATGAAAGAACCGGTATAATTAGTCTTATATATAGATCTTATGTTGATAAATATAGGTCAAAATATTTGAATCAATAGATGATATTTAAAGTGCTATTGAAATAATTAGTTTAACTTATAATTATTGAAAGAGTATATATAATGGTTATTTTATTTGTGGAGTAGAATATTAGGTTTATATATAGGTATTCTTATCCTCATAGTTGTCTCCTGGAATAAGAAAAAAAGTAATTTTTATATATATATACATAAATTATTATTAGAATCAGGGAAATACAAAATTACTTTCTTTTTATTTTTTACATTTATATTATATATTATATTATTAAATTCTAATTTTTTTTTAAAATTATAGTACATAAATATAATAATAGTCTTAAAATATTATTATTTAAAGATGTTTATTATATTTTAATATATTATATAAATTATATAATATAATATATTATATATTTATAAATATATTATATATATATATATATATATATAGTATATATATATTATATTAATAATATATAATATATTAATATTATATAATTATATATTATATAATTTATAATATTATATTAATATAATTCAGCACATATCGGAAATATGGATTTTTACATTAATATAATATATAAATGTCATATATTATTATATATATTAATATATTAATAATATATTAATATATATATATTAAATATTATTATATTTATATATATAGTATTATTATATAATATAATATAAATCCTTTCAATGCAGATTTCGCAGGGAAGCATAGACATGAGCACTTACTTATATAATGTGAAATATCTTTAAATTATATACTGAATAAGAAGGTGAGAACAGTTAAAACAATTTTGCACAATAAGACTAGTCTTTTATTTAAATAAAATATTACGTCTTAATTAACGAGTTCAATTGACAAATTTATTATATTAACGGTGGCGAAGTGGTTTTTGGTTGATTATTTTATAAATAATCGTGACATCGTCGATTTTTTATAGATTCTTATATGAAATGTTTTTGGGAAAATGAGCTGTTACAATGAAGTGAATTTAATTACGTATTTAAATTAACACCTCTAGGGAATTTCCCACTGAAAAGTAATATTAAATAGGATAGTCTTCAACTATATAGTTTGATATTTTATACGTGTGTAAATGCCCGTAGTGTTTTAAATACTTTCTGAACTATAACATATTTTTAAAGGTAATTAAGTTAATTGGCTTTAGTCTTCCAATAAAGGATTAATGGAAAGGAAGAAATAACAAAGGAGATCTTTAGAAGATCGTAAGTAGTTTTCACATAACCTTCTAAGAGACTATTGAAAAGATATTAACTGAAATTTAATATTAAGATAATACAATATAAAAATTTCAAATTGAAAGGACAAATAAAAGTATTTACTCATGTGTATATATTATCCGGTGTACGTACTAAAATAGAGTTAAATTTTCGAAAAGATTTTAGGGGTTGTGGAACCTACAAATGTTGAGTTACTTATATTTATCAATTTAATTGTGTGTCTTAATTGAAATGAATATAGATAAGTAATAATCATAAATTAGAAAGTACAAGCTGAAAATTTAAGAAATAGCTGATGGAAAACATGCTTCTTTGGTAAATAAGGGAAAAACAACTGACTAAGTCCATTTAATACTAATATATGGAGTTGACCCAATTGATATTGACCTTAATTTTACTAAAACTAATTGAACATTTTTTAAAGACAAAGACCCTTATATTTACAAATACACAGGATGTTCGGTAAATTCTATGTATAAATAGTCAAATTTATTTTGTAGTGGATGACAATGAAATATTGTGCTGTTGTTAATGAAATATGTGTCCTAAAGTCAGTCATATAACTAAGAGTGGTATTAATTAAAGTGACAAGGCTACAAAATCCTTTTCTCAAAAACTTACATAATGATATATCAGAACACCTACTTTACTTTCTTTAAATCTCGTCACCTCGAGTGTGTCAGATGTTATATAAGTTGAGAAAGAGGAAGAAAACTTAATTTAAGCAAACAAAACAGGAGTAAATGTTATTAATTGAATTATAAAATAAAATAAGGGTAAATGTAGACTAATTAATTATATAACATACCTTTGGAGGCTGTGTGACGTAGTTTATAATGGCTATATATATGTACTTATGATATTACATTAAAAGTACCATATTAAGTACTAGAGTGACATGTTAAAAGTACAATAAAGATACTAGAGGTACTATTTATTCATAAATAGTCACTTACTGTACTTTATCGCAATATGCTTAATTCATTGAAAATTAAGAGTATAGGAACATTAATTAAGTACATTGGTAATTTAATCATGATTTGACATAGTTATGATATTATATATGAGTGGTTTCTTATATTGTTGTTGGTGTTATGTGATATTTAAATAATACTGATCAGTGTGCGGTGACCAACCTCATAGTCTCTTTTCGCTATCAGTAGGCGGAGTTGCTGGGTCATACATTTGCTGGGAATATTTTTTTAACTGTAGGCTTGCTAATAGATCGGAACTAACGATATATAATCTCCTATGGCCAACATACAATTTGTACGCGCATCGCAAGCTTGTTTTAATGACTTTATTGAGTGGTAATATTTAACTAAATTATGAAAGCTGAAAGTTTAGAATTGAATTTATATAACCGTAGATCATACTCTGAAAATCATAAAACTCAAATATATATAGTTTTAAAGCACGACTATTGCGAGTGTTATAAATTGGGTTACTGAATGGGGTTAAGCTCAGAGTTAGTATATCGAAGTTATATCATCCTTATACATCTCACTACCAATATTAAATACAAATAATTTTGTTTAACTTACGCTTCGTCCGTAGCAAGACCAATCTTTCGAATGTCTTGTCAGAGAAGTTATAGCAAATTTGTAGTGGTTATAATAATAATCATCGCCTGCGAAATAGTAAAAGAAGTACCTCTACAAAAAAGATCGCAAGATGATAGGATTACGTTGTGTTTTTGATCCGTCAATTATTAATATTTTATTTATCAATGTGGTAGCCTTGATGATGCTCCATCAAGTAATGTTCGATCTGTATCTTATTCAGATTTAATTCTAAAACTTGCATTCTTCTCTTCTGTCACATCTGATAACTGATTCAGAGATGTTATAGAGAAGGAAACCCGATCATCATTTTTCTCAATAAAACTGCTAACAGACGGTTCGATGATTTTAAGTCATTAAATATTTTTACCAAGAAGACGTGAAGAGTTCATAGGGGGTATAATTTGATAAATCGATGTTTTGCGTTACTAACTTATCTCTTTTTCTTACCTCCGATATTAGGAGCGTTATTATTAATGCTTTTGAAACACGAGCCTTCTTCTTTTTCTTCATAGTTCCATCTTGTATTGATTGTGACCCACCTTAATTTGAAATATGGGTGAGTAAAGCTTGCAATTATGTTTCTCTTATCTCCACGATTACCGATATGTTATAGGGTTTTAGCTTTTGTATTTGTTTGAATTAATATTGGGTGATATAAAGTTTAATTTTAGGTTTTAATAAAATACCTACCAGCAAGTTAGTTTGAGTCTATTTGATAGCTGGTTAGTTATTGTACAATCTGCAAGCTTATTTATTTATCGCTATTTTTTTGTTGCCTGTTTATTTATTTACTCATTTTATCAGTAGTAAAAGACTATTTTGTGCTAATTAGATTTCCTTATTGTGCTATTAGCAATTACTGTGTACGGGCGCTTGTGGGTGTTTGTTTGTGCGAGTGGCTGTACGTATGACTGGACAGAATAGACCTAGGGGTTGGTGCTTGAGGGATTCTCAATTGACTTTGAAAACGTGCGCGACCTAAATGCTAATCATGAATCTGTGGAATATCACCTTTCTAACTCTCAACCTAACATTTTATTATTCTCTGAGACCCAGCTATCTATCTTAATATCTCCAACTATAACTTTTTTATAATTTCCGACTGAATGGTGGAGTCTATGCCTATAAAAATACCAATAATCCTGTAGCACATCTCGAGAACCCTGAATTTCTTAACTTTGATGTTCTATGGCTTAAAATCTTTCTCCCTATTACTACCATTATTTTGTGTTTCTGCTACTGCTCCCCTAATGGAACAGATATTCAGGTCCTTTTTGCATATCTTGCTACTTCTCATGAGACTGTTACTTCTTCCCATCCAAATACCGAGGTCCTCTACTTAGGGGATTCCAACGTACACCACACTGAGTTTTTGGACTTCTCTCATACTGATGCAGATTGGGAGGATGCCAAAACATTCAGTATTCTCAACGATCTGGAACAGTTAATTAAAGAATCTACACATATTCCAGATCGACCTAACCAATTCTTGAACACGCTGAACATATTTTTCACCACTACTCCTTCTCGAAATCAATACATCATTTTCCCCCCTATTGGTAACCCTAGCCACAATCTCGTAGTTCTTAATTATATTACTTTTTCTCCAGCAACTCCGCCATGCTCTAAACCTATTCCTGTCACTTGAATCGGGCTAATTCCCATTCCCTTCTTTCAGATCATCAGCATGGCTTTCTACGCTCGAGATCAACTAGTGGCATATTTTCCTATCAACTGAATTATGGTCTTCTGCCCTCAGGGACTATGGGGAGTCTTGTGTGGTAGCGCTTGACATATCAAAAACTTTTGACCGGGCATGGCACGCGCCACTACTCTATAAGCTCACTTTCTTAGGGTTTCCTTCTCCTCTTTGCTTACTCTTATCAAGTTTACTCTCTGTTCGCTCCATATCAGCGCTTGTTGATTGAACGATTTCTTCCTCCTTTCCTATTAATTGTGGCATTCCTCAAGGTTCTGTTTTATCTACAACTTTATTCCTACTTTTCATCAACGATCTCCTCAGCTGTACTTCTAACTAAATCTTCTACTTCTAAATCTTATGCCGATGAGGCGATGACTCAACTCTCCATTCTTTCACTCATTTCACATCAGCTCCCTCTTTTGAATCTAGAGTTGCCTCTCGTCTTCAGCTTTCTGATTCTATTATTGCCGACCTTAATGGGATTTTCTTGAGGGGTCACCACAACCTTGTGAAATTCAACTCTTTGTAAACTCAGCTTTTTTACGTCTCCCTCTCCAAAACACCTCCCAACTTTCCTATTTCCTTCGACAGCTCTAACGTCTCACCTGTGAACAACAGATACGATCTCTCTAAGACTCCTAGAAAAAAACTTAATATTTATTATAAGTTGCTTACCAGATAAATTTATTATAAGCTGTTTACTGATAAATTTATTATAAGTTGCTTACCGGATAAATTTACTATAAGTTGCTTACCGGATACATTTATTATAAGTTGATACCGGATAAATGTACAACTTTAGGGGGGCTACAGACATGCGTAAATTCGTCTACGACGAGGTTATGTCACCACCTATAAGTATACCAAGTTTCAGGCGGACACGACGTCTCTAAGACTACAATTTTAAGAGGAAGGGGGCTGCAGCAAAACGTAACCTCGCCTACGACGAGCTGACATTAACACCTATAAGTATACCAAGTTTCAAGGGTATACAAACTCTCAAACCCACCCATATAGAGGATCGAAATTTAAATTTTATGTTACGCAATCACCTATAAGTATACCAAGTTTCAAGGAGATATCGACTGACTCTCTAACACTCTATGTAGGGGCTCGAAATTTAAACTTCAAGGGGCTACAGACATACGTAATCTCGTCTACGACTAGGTTATTTCATCACCTATAAGTATACCAAATTTCAACCTGAGACGAACTCTCTAACACACGCTAAAATGGGCGGAAAATTACAATATAAAGAGGGGTGGTTCCCCTTAACGATGAGTCACAACTGCGTAACCTCGTCTATGACGAGGTTACATCATCAAAAGTGGGGATAGCAATAATGGTGGTGGATGCCAACTCTCTAAGCCCCCTAAAATCCCCTCAAAATTTATTATAAGAGACTCACCAAATCTTGCGTATAGCTACTCTAGGAGTCTTGATCTTATCCCGCTGGATTATTTCTTGTGGAGTCACCTTAAAGCAGTGATGGGTGAATCCGAATCTGGATTCGGATTCGAATCTAGATTCGAGCTCTCGAATCCGGATTCGGATTCGGATTCGAATTAGAAGGTGCTGATTCGGATTCGAACATTTCACACATTTTGGATTCGATTCAAACCGAAGGTGCCGATTCCTGGATTTGGATCCTAACCCGCTTCTACACATACGAATTCAGATTCGAGCCTCGATTCCGAATCCGGATTCGAACCGATTTATTTCTTGTTTCTCACAGGATGTAAAAAATCATCAAAATAATAATAAAAACGAAAACTTAAAATAAAATTTCATCACCATTTAGAAGTCAATCACAGGAGTGCTGTAAGAGCCAATCAAGATGCATATTTCTATTATTATTACAATTATAACGCCAGGAGAAATAGAGTCATCTCTTGTAAAACATTGAAAAACCAATAAATTTATAGAGAGTGTGCGAGAAACAGTTATTTTAATTATTAATAGATGTTATTGTGTTAATTATGAATAGTTAATAAAATTGCAATATTTAGTTAATTTCTTCTAATAATTATAAAGAGACAATTTTACAGAATTCAAAATACAAAGAGAACAAACACTGCAAATGGAGATTCATTTTATCATTATATATATATTATATATATATATATATATATATATATATATATATATTATTATTATATTATTATATATATATATTATTATTATACATATATATATATATTATTATAAAGAGAAAGAGTTACATATATATATTATTATTATAAATATATATATATATATATATATATATAGTTATTATTATATATATATATATATATATATATATATATATATATATATTATTACATATATATATATATATATATTATATATATATATATATATATATATATTAATAAATAGAAATTCATTTTAACATGGAAAATAAATAACAACTGTATATCAGGTAGTAAAAAAATAAAAATGAAAAACAATTTTATTTATATAACCCATAAATATTTGAAAAGAAATATGTCATATTTTGGTTGGTTGAATAATTTTTAAAAACATTGGAAGGATTCCTGAATCCGGATCTGGACCCGATTCGGATTCAAACTTTGACATGAATTGATTCTCGGATTCGAATCCGAAGTGCTGGATTCGGATTCGGATTCGGATTTGGATTCGAATCCAAAAGTTGCCGATTTCTCCCATCACTGCCTTAAAGGCAGCGTGTACATAGTGGCAAAATAAGGATTATTTCCTTATCTTAGGAGCACTGTATTGCTGGAGGCGTCAAGAAATTCCTGTGATCGTGATTCTAGAGACAGCTGCCAATGAGTACATCACTGCTCACGGCCAAGAGCCCCACCCAGGAGGTGTACTCATTTCGGCACGTCCGAGCAGACGGAGCCAGCCTCCTAGGAGAATGTGCCTGCTATTCTCCCACCCTGACCAGTCAAACCTGGGACAATCGCTTTGTTTGGCGAGTGCTCTACCACTGAGCTATCGGTCTGCTTTTATAATAAATAACTGTATATATATATATATATATATATATATATATATATATATATATATATATATATATATATATATATATATATAATATATATATTCTAAACAATATTCCCACCTCCACCAAACAGCACAACATACACCAAACAAATCCACATCACTGACACTTAACAGAAACCACTTAAGACATCACAGATCACCTAAACAACATTTCAAAGAAACATCCACCAGAAATGCACCAGATCCAACTACTACTGCAAAATCAGTCAGTCATCCTTGGCAAAGCTAAATGTGCCATCACCCTAAACGTCTATAATTCTCACAAACGCAGATTCAAACCTTGACCAAAGTCCTGTAACATTAGCATCTGTCAAAACTGTAAACTGGCAGGTTCCGGAGGGATGGATATCTCCACTTTCTCCTGCTTAAAAATTTCAGCACAGAAACAACGAGGAACATACATCACTGGAGGATTCTTATATGACCGGCTGCGCTCTATGGGTACCGGCCTGTGAGCCTTTTCCCATGATGGGTTTGTCATGGGTGAAGGTGTAAGGATATATATATATATATATATATATATATATATATATATATATATATATATATATATAAGATATAGTATATATATATATATATATATATATATATACATATATATTATGATATACAAGAATATAGATACATATACACAAATATATATACAAATATTAATATCACTATTAAACAGCTAGTGAGCAAACTAGCGAAATACATGTATATACTAATCCAATTAAAAAATATGTTCCTTTGTATATACTGAAGATGACATATCCACATATACACTCACATCTACTATATTGTCTTCCACTTTACGTCATAGCTAGCAAATCAGCTATAAACTCGGTTATTTTGATGCAAAAACGATTCATTCGTCTGTTAAGTGCCACTAAAATCTTCTATGAGAACACCTTTATTTAAAAAACTTAAAATATTACAATTTGAAGACCTATTAAAGCTATCTCTCTTAAAAGAACAGCACAAGATATTACAAAACAAAGCATGCAACTTCCTAATATCTAACTTTCATAATAATAATAGGTAGGTATGAGGTATATATATATATATATATATATATATATATATATATATATATATATATATATGTTGTTATTATATATATATAAGTATATATATATATATATATATCAGTGGCGAGGCGTGGCATTTTCCAGCAGTCATCGCTTCAGTTCCCGGTTCCCTATTTCGTCATTATATATATATATATATGAGAGTATATATATATATATATATATATATATATATATATATATATATATATATATATATATATATGTTTTTACTTATGTACATACAACCTCCTGTGGCAAACCATTCCAAAATTTAACAACCCTGTTGCTGAAAGAATGCTTTCTTATATCAAGATGGCATGCTTTCTTTTTAATTTTCTTGTTATGCCCCCTGGTCTCCCGCAGTCCGTGATCTACTATGAAGAATTTTTATTGGTCTCCATATTATCAATAGATGTAAAAATTTGTAGACTTGTATCATGTCCCTTCTGAGAAATCGCCTTTTCTACAGAAAATATTCCCAACTCCTTCAGCCTCTCCCCTCATAGTTCTTACCCTCAACCCAGAAATCATCCTTGTTGCCTTACGTTGCACTCTCTCTCTCTTGCATATCTAAGTCTTTCTTTTAAATAAGGGGCCCAAACTTCTGAGCTCAATACTGTATTATTGGCATAACATAGCTATTATACAGTTTACTTATTACTTTCTTGCTCTTGTAAACAACATTGTTTATTGTTCCACCACCCTATAGTTTATTCCTTGCTTTCAAAACACTGATTAGCTACTTCAAATGACTGCTTATAATCACACACAAATCTTTTCTTGGTCAACAGACTAAGCCAATCCCCATTCACATCGTAGTTAAACCTTTTATTGAGAAACCCTAGGTGAAGAACCTTACACTTTTTTACTATTAAAATTCATTTGCCACTTATCTGCCCACCCAAGAAGTTTATCAAGATCATTTAATCTTTATACATCCTTCACTATTCCTAACTGAGGTGGCCACATTGGTATCATCTGCAAACTTAGAAACCTTGCATTTAAATCCCTGGTCTAAATAATTTATATATATATGAGAAACAATTCTCAGTCCCCAGTTCTGAAACCCTGTGGGAAACCTTCACTTCACTATTTCCTGATGACTTATTACCATTTAGTTGTACATACACTGTTTTCTATTCCACAACCACTCTTTAATCCAACCATGTACCACTCCACCTATACCACATTGAAATAACTTCTTCATCAGCCTTATGTGGGGAACCTTATCAAAGGCTTTAGCATAGAGCATATAGTTAGCTTTATATATATATATATATATATATATATATATATATATATATATATATATATATATATATATATATATATATATATATATATATATATATATATATATATAGTGGCCGAAGTAGGTTTTTTTTTTTTTTAAAGAAATACTTCCAAAAATTAGAATAATTGAAAACGAAGATTAAAAATTAAAAAAAAAAACACAGGAAAAAAATCAAATTCATATTAAATTTCAATAAACAACACATTCAACCCAGTCTTCTATGTAAGATACGTTGATGACAACCTTACTATATTTAGGAACCATACAGACATTCATCAGTTTATCAACCGCTTGCAAAGCCTTTCTTGCCTCAAATTCACATCTGAAACATCTCTAAATAATATTATTAACCTTTTGGATATTAAAATCAAAATTAATGATGATGGAACTTTTTCCACAGGCATAATGTCAAACCAACTGATAATGGTCTGTACCTTAATTACAACTCCTACTCCCCAGAAGTATATAAGAATTCAAATGTTAAAACACTCATATATAGGGCTTATAAATTGTGCTCGGATTGGGAATCATTTGATGCTGAAGTTAAAAGAATTAAACAGAACTTGATTAACTGTAACCACCCTTTAAATTTAACTGAGAAAATAATCAAAACCATCAACAAACTCTGTAAAAAAAAGGACAATACGAACAATATCTGAAAGCATTAAATTTTTATTTTAAAAACTTCAAATGCAAAAAAAAAAAAAACCTTGATAAAGAGGAAAAATGCCTACGCGGCATTATTAACGACCACATTAAATCTACAAGTAATTCATAAATCACAATTAAACTATATCACAAACAAGAAAACTTTCTTCCTGCTTCTCAACTAAGGATACGCTTTCAGTTAATCACCATGTCGTTTACCAATTCTGACTGTAAGTCGACATATATTGGTTACACGACTAATAGATTAACAGATAGTGCATACCAGCACCGCTTTAAACCCAGTAAAATATACGAACATTTATTCACTGAACATAACAAGACAACTGTACCTGATATTCCAAAATCATTTAAAATTTTACACTCCTCATGTGAAGCCCCAAAACTAAAAATAGCTGAGGCTTATTACATAAAACATCTAAAACCAGACATTAACATAAAGTTCAACGTATTGTCCCTTAAGTTAAATATAATATGAAATACTAAAATCTAAAATCTAATTTGTAATTTTAATTTTCTAAATTCCAGTGTTAAATGATTCGTTAAAATTGTTAGAATCGAAACTCTGAAGATGTCCGAGGTTTACGGACGAAAACGGGTCAAGATCTAATAAATATAAATATGCTTTATTTTCTTTAAAATTATTCTCGAATAGATTAATTATATTAAGGAAATTAAATGAATACGAGGAGAAAAGATTAAGGGAATTGGAATAAAAAGAAACTTACTAATAATAATAATAATAATAATAATAATAACACACACACACAATAATAATAATAATAATAATAATAATAATAATAATAATAGTAATAATAATAATAATAATAATAATAATAATAATAATAATAATAATAATAATAATAATAATAATAATAACAATGAACAATAACTAATAAATAACAATAACAATAACAATAGAAACACACACACACACACACACACACACACACACACACACACACACACACACACAATAATAATAATAATAATAATAATAATAATAAATATAATAATAATAATACACACATAATAATAATAATAATAATAATAATAATTATAATCATGAAATACTAAAATCTAAAATCTAATTTGTAATTTTAATTTTCTAAATCTAGTGTTAAAATGATTCATTAAATTGTTAGAATCGAAACTCAGAAGATATGCTTTACGGACGAAACCGGTCAGAACTAACAAATATAAATATGCCTCTTACTTTCTTTACAAATTATTCTCTAGATTAATATTAAGGAAATTAAATGAATATCAGGAGAAAATATTTAGGGAATTGGAAGTAAAAAATAATAATAATAATAATAATAATAATAATTAATAATAATAATAATAATAATAATAATAATAATAATAATAATAATAATAATAATACTACTAATAATAATAATAATAATAATAATAATAATAATAATAATAATAATAATAATAATAATAACAATAACAATAACAATAACACAATAACAAAGCACACACAATAAT
>JABUQX010138234.1:0-22091 GCA_015478945.1 Trachelipus rathkii | reverse complement strand
ACAACACTCTAATTCGTCCATACCATCCATATGCAAATGAAAAATACCAAAGAGACAAAAAAATCCCTGCCTCACTCCGCATTAATTAAACAAATTACTTAACCATTTTGTCTTACACACGCTTCACTTGTCATACATACTTTTGATCACAACCATACAGGTGCGTCACCCAACACCATTATATACACTAACAACTGCCATAGAGTCCCTTTAACTATATCGACCTTATATATATTAAACACTTTAAAACAATTATTTTCCTCCCTATTTTCTCATTCATTGTTGCAGAGTAAAAGATTGATCCACACAACCTACCATTCAAACGCACTTGTTCTTCACCAATGAGTTCCTTCAGTCACTCAATTTCACTTTCGACCAAAGTTCCAAATTGTTATCTTCCCTACCAACACCGATAAACTCAATTCCTTAATTCCTACAGTTATAAGGGTAATTGTAACAAAACGTCTCCTAACCCTCCATAAAACGCTTATTACACAACTTCCAAATCCACAAATGATCATCTGCTCCTCCGTTCTTGATCATTTGCTGTATTTCATCTATCTGCAGACTTTAACTTTCTCAACCTTTTCTCATCTCTACTCTTTACCTCTCCTTACTAGGACCTCATCACCAAAATACCTATTCCTTCTTGCACCATACCCACACAATTCACTATCACCTCTTCATTCTTGCCAATGTTTACAGATTTTCGAATGTTCCCTCCGCACTCCCTCCATTTTTCTCAGTTACGAAGCACCATCCCTCTTCATTATTGTTAATTCCCACGCAGTCCTTTCGCGCTTCCTTTCAGAAGAGTTCTTTAACTTGTATCCCATTCATCTCCTCCAAACTTTCATTTACCTCTTCTTTTTTCTCCTAGTAATGCACCTTTTAGTATTCTTTTCCTCCTTAATAATGTTCCACTTTATCTTTTGACTCATAGTGGCTTTTAGTACATCACCACGCTTCTTTCTTTTTTTGTACTTTCAACAGGCCTGCATCACCTCTTCATTCACCCATCACTGTTAAATTCTTACTTTCTACTTTAGAACATCCACATACTTCTTTTGCACTGCTAACAACAATTTTAAATTTTTTTGGAACCTCAATAAATCATGTTATAGGTGTTTTACAGACTTTATTTTACGTTTGCTCTTCATTTTAATGCACTTGTAGTGTATTCTGGAAAAAAAAATTAAAATCGATTACCTAATTTTTTTTCCCTAGATGGTTATGCTTAAGTAGAATGTTCATTTCCCTGGTTGGCTTGTACAGCTAGAGAAGAAGCTCCATTCTTTGCATCCACACCCGCAGTTCCGACTTTTCCTCACAATGGAGATTAATCCTCATATTCCAGTAAACTTACTGCGAGCTGGTCGTGTGTTCGTATTCGAACCACCTCCGGGTATTAAAGCCAACTTGTTGAGAACATTTAATACAGTAAGTTTTCTTCCTTTGCTCAAATGTATCACCTTTTTTTCAAATATATCACTTTTTTCTTTTCTTAACAATGCTTGTTTCCTAATAGGTACCTGCTTCACGAATGATGAGAGCTCCTAGCGAAAGGGCAAGACTCTACTTTATATTGGCATGGTTCCATGCCATTACTCAAGAGAGACTGAGATATGTGCCTCTTGGATGGGCCAAGCACTATGAATTTAATGAGTCTGATTTACGAGTCGCATGTGACACTCTTGACACTTGGATTGAAGCTACTGCAATGGTAAATAATTTAAAAGACTAATATTTAAGATAAATAGAAATAGAAATAATTTTTATATACAGGACCCACCACGGCCCACAAGGAAGCTCCCACACTGGGTTGAATAAGTAACTCTTGTGGGTGGTTCCTGGCTCATACATATTTTGAATGTCGGTAAAAGAAATTTGGATGGCGAATTGAATATTCAGGCAAAAATAAATAAAGCTAAAATAAAAGATGTCCTTACATTATAAATATTCCTAATGTTCACTACATGAAATTAAATGTTTGAGAATATATATATTGTGGAAAAGAAAAATATTTCTATTAAATGGGAGTTCAGATAGGTATAATTTTCCTTACATTTATAAATATTCCTAAGTTGGCACATAACAAAATAAAATGTTGTGAAGAATATTCAGTTTTGAAGTAAGAGGAAAATAGTTTCTATTAAAATGGGAGTGTTCAGATAAGTATGATTTGGTTTGTGTGGCGAAATCTGAAGAGAGTTTAAGAGGATGGTAGAGAGTTTTGGTTGGGTGTGTAAAAGGTGGGGTTGAAGTAAACGTAGATAGGTAGTAGGTTATAGTTGCCGAGTGAGACAGTCCTCCGATGTGAAGTTTGTGATGGTGAGCAACTTGAACAGGTGTCTGAGTTTAAATTGGATATATTGTGTGATGATAAGGAACGGATGATGCCAGAGAGTGTAGTAGGAAAGTTTGTGATGGTAGGAAGTGGCTGGTGCTGTTAATCCTGGGGATGTTAAAGGGTAATTTGAGTGCGCTAGGGTTTCACATGAGAGGTATGTTGTAACCTGTGTTAATGTATAGTAGAAACGTATGGTACGCCGGATAAGGAGAATAGATCTAATAAAGTGTTTCAATGGTCAATCTTATGGGCGTTATTAGCGTGTGAGAAGATGAATTATAAATGAGGAATGACTCTTAGGAAGTTCACTGTGGTATGAAAGGAAGTAAATGCGAGAATAATTTTGAAAGGACGTTGAGAGGTGGTCATGGGGAAAGATGGATGATAGTCGCGATGTGTTAAGTAGAGTATAGTGGTACTGTGATTGAATCAACTGTGGGAGACTGAAAAAGTGAGAGTCAGTAAGGAATGCCTGGGAAGAGAATGGCAGAGCGAGAGAAAGTACATAATAGGAGTGGCTTTATGAGGGAAGTGATGAGGTTTTAGACCACCTGGTCCAAGGATAACCACACATTGACAGGATGTCACGTGAAGTTCACCGCATACGTGATGAAGCCCTAGGTGGATTTTCTGACTGCCCGAGTTCTCACTTACAAGATATAAAGGAGGCTGTAAGGCTGGGCTCTGTTTATAATATTGAGTGAATTATATATATAATATATATATATATATATTATATATATATATATATTTATATATATATATATAAATATATAATAGATATAAGTATAATATATATATATATATATATATTAGATATATATATGATAGGTCGTTGGTTAAGCGATGTTTTATAGTGCGAGGTGTTAGGGAACCAACCGGGCTGGGAGACCGAAGGAAATGGATGAGTCAGTAAACGAAATGTTTGAAGAGAGAAATGTGGTTTGGTAGAGGCGAGAGAAAGTAATAACAGGAGTAATTGGCGGGGTTTTGTGATGGTTGTGGCCCAACCTGGGCCAGGGGATAACCCTACACATTGACGATTACCATAGTGGGGTCCATCGCATGGTCCCATGAATCTTTAGGGTGGAAGGCCCCCGTGTTGCTAGGGGACTCATCTACCACCCAGTTGGTGAATCACAATATATAGCATCGTACACCTCCACCCACCCCCACCGCCGAGCGCACTTCTCTAATGTGGTGCCACCCGTCATCTTATGGCCCTCCTGGTACCCTGTCTGATGTAGATTCCCGGTTTTTCTATCTTTGTTCCCCAACGTCAAAACCATTAACGAAGTTTAGTTCTATTAAGCTTAGTGATGCACTTTAAGGCGCCCTACGCGCCTCTGAACCTTCCGCGACCATCATGAGTAGTGGTTCTCTCTTGGTTAAGGCAGCTAAGCGATTGCAGAGTTCCGTCATAGCTCCGCTTCAACGGATTGTCGTTTTTGAGAATCGTGTTCTTGAGCCCTGCACCTTGTAAAAAAAAAGGTTCGCCGAGGAGAGGCTGGAGGATGAGAAGTGTTGCACGCTTTCGCGAACTTATTCCGCCTCTCTGTCTAGTGCCCTGCGACCAACCTGTGTTCATGCTGCTCCTATGCAGACTGTCGAATCTCGTGCACCGCGCTCTTGTTTAGGTTGTATCAAAACGGAGACATTGCCGGCATCTGAGGGACCAACTCCTATTCCTGGGACTACTTGTCCCCTGCGTTTCCTACTTTACCATTTTCCGCACCTCTTCGTTTGCAATACGGGCCTTCCACTCCCACTCGGGATTCCATGCTCTCCAAGAGTGTCCCTCGCTCTTCGATGGGTGCAGTAATCCCATCTTTCCACACTTACATTGTGAGTTCTCCTTTACAATTGGAGAATAATATTGTCGTTCATGGCACCGAAGTCAATCCTCGTAAGAGACCTGCCTCTGAGTTACCATTTGGATCCTCCCCTCCATTAGTGTCAACCACATCTGGTTGCTAAGGATTATTCCTTTGCATTTAAGACCAGTGATTTTCTGGTCTCCAACAACCGTATGTCAGGAGTGATGGAGGGTGCCAGGTCGAAGCGCCCTCTTCGACTCTCGCAGGCCTAGTCATGGGTGGAGGCGTTTGCTGCCCTCGCCCAACCTTCCCAGAATGCTGTTGCAGCCGTTACATCAACTCCCCAGGTGGGACGAGCATACTCCAGTGATTCGTTGTCTTCGCCGAACTCCTCCATGGATACTTGTTTCAGCGCAGACTTGGAAAGTTTCCACGTCCTTGAGGACCAGTTATCTTATGATATGTCATTGTCCCGGACCTTTCATAACGATATTCGAAATCACTGGATAACTCTTTGGATGCAGGCTGGTTGACAGTTCGTTCTCGTCGTGCCGAGAGGAAGGGTAGAGCTTCAGAGGTTTACCTTGATCATCCAAAACCGACCTCCCCTTTATTTAGCCTTGCTCACTCCCCCTCCCCTCCTCCCACGCCCAAGCGGACAGTTCTTTCTTCGAAGCTCGGCTCCACAAAAGATAGACCCTCTTTGTTGAAACTTTCGGAACCAACCTCCCTCCGACTTACCTGAGTCAGACACTTCGACGGAGAGTGTTTTATCGGAATTTCTTAGCTCCGCAGATGTGGACCCGGCACCCTCCCCCGCGCCGTCGGAATTTCCTGCTGTTCCACAATCGTTGGGGGGTGAGGTGGAGAAGTAGCTGGCTACTTTGCATGGGGTCCTCCATGTTCCCTTACCGGATCATACGATGGATCCTCCTCCACCACACACTTCTCCCTTCTTCATGACCTGCCTATGCCGTCGGGATACACTGTCCTCCGCTTTTCCTGGCCATCAGATCACTTCGGTATCAACCGAAGCCTTTCTCAAACGCATATAAACTGTCATTACTCCTCACTCATTCGAATAAGATCTCATCATGGTAAAGATTCTTCAATGGAATTGCCACGGATACTTCCCGAACTTTGAAGAACTTACAATTTTAATTAACGCATTCACGGCGGCATGCATTTGTCTCCAAGAATTGCAGCTTTGCGGTCGTGATTTCTTAACTCCTTCCGTATATCAACCACCACTTAAATCCTTCAAACGAGGTGCTTATGACAGATTGGGTGCTGGGATTCTCATCCATCACTCATTCACTCACGCTTCAACTGACCACACCCCTACATGCAGTGGCCACCCGAGTCCTCTCTCGGAGTCCTTAACGTTGTGCTCCTTATATTTAGCTCTCCATCTGCAACTGTGGGGCAGGTGAACTTCTCGCTCTCTAGAAACAACTACCCCCGCCAAGGATCCTCTTAGGAGATTTCAATATTCGTCATTCATTGTGGGGATGACAAATAATATACACAGGGCTCCTGACTTACAAACGGCTGGATACCATTACTTTGTCCTGTATTGATGTCTCTCTTTGTTCAGTGTCTGCGATTGATTGCTTTCGGTTATCTCCTTTTGATCATCTATGTGGGAGTGATCAGTCTCTGTGTTCGTTCCCAAGTGCTGAGGTATACCCTGCTATAGGGGATACGATACCTTCAGTTTCTTTTTGTCCATTATTATTAGTTAAGGCCGCAGAGGTCCATATCCCTTATTCTTGAACCAGCCGCCTGCCTGCTAATGCCTGGTGGTCTCCAGAGTGTTCGCAGGAGAATCGAGAAAAGCGAAAGTTTTTCTCCAATTGCAAATGTTCTCCAACGGTGAACAATAAGATTATTTATAAGGCTGCAGCTGCGAGATCTCGGTGTATTAACAACCGCACTCGCATGCTTTACATTTGTTCCTACGCGTTAACAACCGCACTCGCATGCTTTACATTTGTTCCTACGCGTTGAGAGTTAACTCTTGTATTTATAAGGCTGCAGCTGCGAGATATCGGTGTATTAACAACCGCACTCGCATGCTTTACATTTGTTCCTACGCGTTGAGAGTTAACTCTTGACACACCTTTATCCTCGGTATGGAAGGTGGTACTGAAGATCTCCAAACGCTCTAACAGATCTCCTCCCACTACACTTCGATTTTACCGTTGGATTTCTGATACTCTTTCGAACCCAGCACCAGTTTCCGACTTGCTTGGTTTCAGTTTTCCAACACACTCTAGTGTATCTCACTATACTGAAACTTTTCAAAAAAAAATCGGTACCTCTACACCACCTCCGGATTTCTCCCCCAAACGGGGTGAGGATTTGCCTTATAACCATCTTTTTACCCTGTTTAAATATCGGATTGCCCTATCAAAGTGTAGGGATGGTGCCCTTGGTCTAGATGGCATCTCATTCATGATGCTCCGTCGCCTTCATCCGACGGGCTCCGCCTTGCTCTTGGATTTGTTTAATAGAATTTGGGTGGTGAATGCTTTCCCTTCCATATGGTCGACAGCTTATGTGATCCCTATTCCTAAACCTGGTAAGTATCCACACGTAGCTGATAACCGACGGCCTATTTCCCTCACTTGCCACACTTGTATGCCGCTAGAGAAAATGGTGACTGGTCGCCTTATTCCTGTGTTGGGAGGGCTTGCATG
The DNA here is from genome assembly GCA_015478945.1 of Trachelipus rathkii. Classification (NCBI taxonomy): domain Eukaryota; kingdom Metazoa; phylum Arthropoda; class Malacostraca; order Isopoda; family Trachelipodidae; genus Trachelipus; species Trachelipus rathkii. The sequence goes on along the minus strand of JABUQX010138234.1, from coordinate 15,222 downwards.
CTTTTTCTGACTTCCAATTTGCTTCGCCTTGACCATGATATCCGTTAGGCCTTCTCTGCAAATAAAATTGTGCTAGCGGTATTCTTTGACCTAGAGAAGGAGTATGATACCACATGAGGGACTGGTATCCTCGGTGTCCTCCTCTAGTTACCTTCTTTGGGGCTCCGAGGTCAGTTGCCGCAGTTTATTCATCGACTCTGTTGACTAATCGCTCCATCAGAGTTCGTTGCTCTTCAGTGTTATCTCGATCTTTCATGTTGGATGAGGGGGTTCCTAATGCATTTTCAGCGTCTTGCTTTTCGCCATCGCTTTCAATGATATCGTTGACTCTATTTCGGACACGGTCAAATGCTCTTTATATGTCGATGACTTTACTTTTATCTTTATGATTCTGAAGTCCGTTTGTCACACCTTGAGCGTCGCCTCCAGTTGGTCATCAATAAAATCACTCATTGGGGCGATTCGCATGGATTTCTGTTTTCCCCTTCTAAAACAAAGGCTGTATTGTTTCGGAAGAAGGGTGGGAGGGTTAACCTCCTCCTTCCTCAGCCGACTCTCACCTTAAGTGGAGAACCCGTTCCGGTAGTGTCAGAAATCAAATTTCTTGGACTCGTCTTCGATGAAGACCTCCTTATGCTCCACATATTGTGCACTTGAAAACTCAATGTTCCAAGGTTCTTGACCTTCTCCCTCATCTTTCCGCATAGTCTTGGGGGGGCCGACCGCAGATCCCTCCAGCGCCTACACTCCGTTATGGCGTTGTCCAGATTAAACTACGGAAGTGTTGTGTATGGTCATTCCTCGGTACACCTTACTTCGGACCCTTGATCCTGTTCAAAATGCAGGCCTTCGGATCGCTACTGGCGCATTTTCTAAAATGGTCACCGGAGTTGGCGCTTCTGCGGTTTTCCCGGACCACAACTTTAACTCAGCCACTCTCATTTTGCCCCGACATTCACGGAGGAGGTGGTTGGCATTTTAATAGCACTCTCTAAGATACTTTTTATCACTGTAGATGCTTCATATGTGATTTACTCTTGACTCTTGTAGTACCATACAGGCCCTTCAGGTCCTCTATCCAAAAAAAATCCTCTGGTGTTGGTTATTCAACGACGACTCCATCGACTTCATACCAGACGGAAGCAGGTCACTTTGTATACAGGATCCCCTCCCATGTGGAGGTGGCTGGCAACGAAGCGGCTGACAGGGAAGCCAAAGTGGCTTCAACTGATCGTCCCCGAATTTCAAGTTTTATTCCAATTAGCATTTAAAAAAGCATTTTTAAAAAGTAATTATTTTATATTTAATATGCACTCCTATATTGTATATAAATTTATGCTTCATACATTTATTTTTTATTTTTATTTTATTATTGATTTGTGCAGACACTGCTTGGCGATGCTGGTGAAGAAGAAAAGGGTTCCAAAATGAAAAGTAGTTCAAGAAGCAGACCTCAAACGTCAGTAACGCTTGATCAAACCATTAAAAAGAGTCCTCTAAAAAACCTCAGTTGCAGATTTTGTAATTTTAGTTTTAAAAGCAATGATGAGTTGAAAAGCCATTTAAAGATGCATAACAAAAGAAAGTTTAAATGCGCACATTGCAATTATAAATCTAAATTTAAATCTAACCTAAAAAAACATTTGCTAATTCACAGCAATATGAAATTGTTCAAATGTACCCATTGCAGTTTTAAATGTAATCGGAAAGGAAACTTAAAAAGACATATGCTTTTGCATCGAAATATTAAGTTATTTAAATGTGCTGAGTGCAGCTATGAATGTAATCAGAAAGGAAGCTTAAAAACACACATGCTTGTGCATCGAAATACAAAGTTATTTAAATGTGCTGAGTGCAGCTATGAAAGTAATCGAAATGGGGATTTAAAAATTCACTTGTTAAATCATGAAAATATAAAATTGTTTAAATGTTCTGAGTGCAACTATGAATGTAATCATAAAGGACAATTAAAATCACATATGCTTGTGCATCGAAATATAAAGTTATTTAAATGTGCTGAGTGAAAATATAATAATGATAAAAGAAACCTAAAAATCCACTTGCTAAATCATGAAAATATAAAATTGTTTAAATGTTCTGAGTGCAACTATGAATGTAATCGGAAAGAATACTTAAAATCACACATGCTTGTTCATCGAAATTTAAAGTTATTTAAATGTTCTGAGTGCAGCTATGAATGTAACCATAAAGGAAATTTAAAAGCACATATGCTTGTGCATCGAAAAATAAAGTTACTTAAATGTTCTGAGTGCAGCTATGAATGTAATCGGGTTTAAAAGAAAACTTAAAATCAACACCTCTAGATCATTCATTAATACACAAATTTCTTTCATAATGCCTTCAATGTCTTCTCTCAATTTATTATAAAAGATACCTAAAACCACTTGCTAAATCATGAAAATATAAAATTGTTGAAATGTTCTGAGTGCAGCTATGAATGTAATCGTAAAGGAAACTTAAAAAGACACATCATGCGTAAGCATGTTCCGAGTGTAGCTATGAATGTAATCATAAATCCCAATTAAAATGCCACATATTTAATAAGCAAGGAAATATTTAAGGAGTAACAACATAATTAGTGAAGAGCGAAAAGGGCGCTGCAATCGTTCTTATGAAATTTAAGAACAATTAGTGATTAGTAAAGTGATAATGGAAAACAGTAGAAGAGGTCAAAAGAATTTATTTGTTATGGAGAGCTGCGGAGCGGAGCCGGTAAATCTCTTACCGGCTCCGGCTCCGGCTCCGACTCCGACTCCGACTTCAGTTCTTAATTATAATTTCATCTCTCCATTTACACATATAATTAATTCTCTAAATTATAAAAAAAATTATGGTATTATAAATAAAATTGGTTTGTGACACCTTTATTTTGACTCAATTTAAAATTTGGAAAATATTTTATTGAAATTTTTTTTAGAAATAAAATAAATTATAATTTGCTTTTTTCTAACTTTTAAAAGAGTTCCTTTTTGAATTATATGAACATTTGTAATATAATTTTATTCAAAACTTTTGTTTCTAAAAAATGAAACTGCTTCAAGCAAATCCTCCTTTAACGATATCCATGGGTTGGATATTATTATTTTTAGATCTGAAGATAAGCACTCACTCACTCACTCACTCACTCACTCACTTGAGTGTGAGGCAAAGGATAATAATTTTAGGATAATGAAGAATTGACTCCGTAACTGTTATCATTGATTTCCGGTCGGTTTTCGTTATGACTTCTAATGCCTTATTTAAATAAGGATTTTTGGGTTGAGCTTTTATTGAATGACTGTCATTTTTCAATCGCTTTTCTGCGTGCTCCAGTTGGTCCCATTGCCTGTCAACATTGGCTTCTTCATCTGACAAGATACCACAAGAAAGAATTCCTGAAACTGATGAACTATCTGACTCCGACTTGAGATTCCTGCTCAATAGTGTCATTCATTTTAAGTCTTAGTTCACAAAGAGCATACCTAGCTTTTAATATCAGATCTTCAGTGTGAAAAGTTAGAGAGGTGATATTCCATAGATTCGTGATTAGCACGCAGGCGCGAACGTTAGCAAAGTCAATAGAAAACCCACGCCTGCGCCCACCCCCACATCTACTTCGACCTGTCATTCGATCAGCCGCTCGCACAAACAAACGCACACAAGCTCTAATAGTTTAAAAATTTACACGTTTACTCAATCCACACACACACAAGCGATCGTACTAACAGTATAACTAAAACTAATGTTAGAAAAAAAAAATTAAAAGTATCCAAGGTGATGGTAAACTTGGGATATTTATTTAAAACCTAAAAAATAAACTTTACGTTATCCAATGACAATTAAAAGAAACACAAAAACTAAAATCCTATAATATGTTAAATAATGTTTAAAAGAATATAAAAATAAAATTGCTAATTTAAATTTCTATTTAAACAAATTTTCCATATAATGTTAGGTTTATAGTAAAAGTTTCAATTACAATCCCCACCACTTGCAAAAAGTAAACATTAAAATCACGCGGTGGCAAACAATCAAATAATTAAAACAAAATGCCAAAATCGAAAACTATGTACTGTAGATGAACACAAAATCACAGACAATGAAAAATGTCAAATTCATTTATTTAAATAAAAAAGAAGACGAAGAAGACCAATAAAATACGACGTCGCTTCACAAGCGACAACTATAACTATATATATATATATATATAATATATATGATTCATTAAATTGATTATAAATTTTATATATAACCTCACAAAAATAGTTTAGTGGTTTTAAAATATTCCTAATAAAGTCAACAAGATTTTCAATTTTCTCATTTGTAACAATTAATAATTAAATGTTATTACCTCAATAATCTTTATAAATCTAAGAATGATTTATAAAAAATATGCCTATACTACCTCAATAAAAATAATAAGTAAAACTAAGGTAGTTCACCAACAGAAATGTTAGAATATAACACAACTGGGCCACAACCACCTTCCGAAGCAAATGAAAGTTTATGATCTGGAATCCTATCTCCAACTCTCCGAATTGAATGTAAAGTGATCTGGGCAAGTAAGCTCCATATTTTGCAGTTATGTAATAATATTCTGAGAATTCCCTTGATATTTCCACCAGAAACTCACTAGGTCCACCCTCCAAAGAACAACCGTAAAGAATACTTGAACATAGATACACACACAATAATGATCTCGCAGCTACCTATTGCGAGGAGAATATACCCGAGATTTAATTATCACACAATCTCACACATCATTAAGCATTAAACATCTCTGTTATCAGACATTCCTCTAAACTTACACTTCACTTACTACCCATGGTGCATCGATGGCAGAGTTCGTTCCAGAAAGATAAATGAAGTTGTCCACACATTGCAATGCGTATTCCTTGGCGAATGTCGATCAGGAAGCCGTCGTTATCCTTAACGGATCACGGGGTGGGTAGTAGCAGTGGCTTGCAGTGAACATAACCACTACTTGTATGCCCACCCTTTATCCTCCTATGACTACGCACCACTGACATTCTTAAAATGCATGTCAACTGCGAAGAATATAGATGTGTCTCGTGATCGCCGTAAACGAGGGATCGCTTCTAATGTTTATCGCCGCGAATATTGTTACAGTTAAATGTTAGAGTACGGTATCCGCGCCAGGCACCAAGTTAGTGTCCGAAAAAGTTAATATCGTTAACAAGAAATGAGACATAAAATGTTACGATGAGAGAAGAAAGTAGGAGAAAATTGGACGGTGAATTAAAGAGCTCATAGTATTTACGAAGGCGGCATATAATTAAATATATTTACGAACCCTTCGAGTGTCGACCCATAGGGTTATTCTTGAAATGCGAAAATTGAATTGGCGTAACGGTAATGATATTTAAGATGTCTAGAATGGTGTGGAGATAATGTGTGTGTGTGCTAAGGTGTTAATGAAGTAATAATGTGAAATGATAAGAGAGGAGAGATGTGAGTTGGACAAATTGATGTGTAGAATGACCTGTCGCGTACTAAAAGCCTATATGGTAGACTTAATGAGTTGTAGTTAAAGTGTAAGTCCTAGAAATTCTATTGGTTTAAATTTATAAAGTTTAAATTGAAAAGTCAATATGTAATATTGAGGTTAATGATTGTGAACGTTTATTAAGGTTATCCATCTGATAGAAGGATAAAACGTTGAAAGAGTACGTAATATATTATTTTGGTATAGATAATCTTAGATATAAGAGCTCTGGATGGTTAGTGAAGTTATGAAGCTTCAGTGATGAATAATAGTTGTATGAGGAAGATGACTCTGGAACAAAAATGGTTGGATAGGTGTATCAAATATAAAAAGGACCAAGTATAGGTGTATAACATTTTTGTCTGCGTTCGTGACGGGGAGAAAATGAGTGAGATTCGGCTCACCGGAAATGATGGCGATCTAGATTTCGTGGGTGGATAAGAGTTACCATTGGTGCCTATTGTGAACTGTGAGTTTCTCCACATTAAATTGTAAATTACTTAACTCTTTAGAAACACGAAGAGGTTACTCGCATAATAGGGCCCTATATCGTAGACCCGTTTTCCGCGTGTTATTGTACACAGATCGGTTTTTTGTCATCTGAAGATGAAATAGTCTTTGATTCTTAACCTTTGTGTCCCTGTGTGTATATACATGTTCGCAGATTATTGGTTGTTCGAGTAGTGTAATCTAGAATACCTGATGGTAGCTTCTGAGGTCCTTAGTGGAATAAAGAAGTGAGTCGAAGAATCCTGGTTAATATATGAATATCATAATAAGTAAATTGAAGTTTAATATGTAGGTGAATACTTGAGAATTGAAGGTAGGAAGAAGTGTATAACGAAAGGATAGTAGGTAAAATTAAGATTGAAGAATATTTAACTAGTGAACTAAGATCTAAATAATTTATAAGTATGTAAGATCAAGTCTCGCTAGTAATTCGGAAGTAAATATTATATTGAAGGGAAATCGAAGTGATACTGTAACAATTCATGGGGGCAAAATTAAGAAGGAAGCAATTTAGTTACGTTAGTGGCAAAGGAAGTGTGTGGATGTGCCTAAAGTAGGAAGTAAGTATATTGAATTAATAACAGCGAATGCGTGGGAATTGAAGAAAAGGCTGATGAAAAGTACTGATATAAAGTAATAAAAAGAAGTGCTATGATAAGGTATGAATGTACTAAAAGCAAATTATGAAGTGTCAAAAGAAAGATGCTTGGAAAATTATATTAAGGAGGAAAAAAAGAATAAATACTAAAAGGTGTGCAATACGTAGGAGGAAACATAAGAGTGTGTAAATATAGAACAGTTTTGAAGAAGAGAGGAATAATGAATGAGGATCATCAACAAGGGAATAAAGGAAGCGCGAAAGGTTAAAAATTGAGAATAAGGGGGAATCTGCTTATAGAATATAATGTGAAAGCTGGAATGGTAGCCTTTTTATATTGTAACTTGATTAAAGAATATGTGTAATTATTGCATGGGAGATAAGAGTGATATATATCACTATTATTCAAGGTATAAATTCTGGCAAAATTATAATGATATAATAGCGAGTAAAGTATTGCATTGTAATACTGTGTTATGTGAAATGGCTCCGTGAGTGTATGGTTATTTTATATAGGGTCATGCGAGAGTAAAGGAAATAAAATTTCAAATAGTAAATCTTGAGGGTAGATGTGAAATGCCACCCGTTAAGTGTATAAATATTACCGTTAAACAGAAGAAGTGTGACTAGTCTCTACAGATTAAGAATTTATGAGTGGTGAGAGAAAAAGAGTATGGGCTATAGAGAAATAAGGTTAAAATATATAGCAGTACTATCCATCAGACAAAATATTACTAGTGAATTTTAATTAAATTACAAGTCAGAATAACGGTAAGAATGTGCCCACACTGTGTGCGCACCGGTGACTCAGTTGTGGAAGTAGTTTAATAATATCTGTAAAATAAATGTTCGCGCAGGGGGGACGTGAGATCAGTCCCGAGAATATGTGACCGGAGATGTCCGGCCGTGGAATTCACTGGAGCTACCCGCTGACTCACGTATGAAATAGCGGCTAAGAGAGAATAACTCTTATAGGGATAATAAGTGAGTTATTTATTGAGTAGTTGTAGAAGGTATATTGTTAGTATTATATAATATCGAAAGATTGCGTCGAGTGACTGAGGTGTATCATGATTTGAGTGAAGAACAAGGGTGCAGTTAGGCAGTTTGTGAATATAATAGAGGATTGTGAATGTGAGATCAATCTTTACATTGAAAACTAATCATTTTCGTCGTTATATCAATAAATATGATGTAAGGGAGAAAAGAAAATATATAAAGTAATTATTTTAGCTTTATTTTAGCAAAGGAAAATAGCAGGCATATGATAGAAAAGTAATATATAGAGCGAGTATAATAACTTATGGAATTACGATATTTAAGGATAAAATATAATTAATTATATAGGTAGTGGTTATAGGTTAGGCTATATAAATGACGTATGTATGAAATAAGTATGTATGACGATAGTTGAATGTGTTATATATAAGTAAGTAATAAATAAAATTATATAGTGTCAATGTAGTTGATTGGTTTAGATTTAATATGAACGGAGTGAGACAGGCGTTGTGTTATGTCTTCCTTTAGTTAAACTTATTTGATATGAATTTTATCGACCAGTAAGGAAGGTATGACAAGCTAATTTAGTACAGTAGAAGACCAAGGCAGGTAAAATGTGTGTTAAATAGTGAGGAAGAATGGAGATGAGTGGAGTAGGTACTACTACTTACCTTATTATATTAGCGTATTAATCTCACCTGATGCTTGCGTTCAAGAATTTCTTTTGTATCAAAGGAATGCTGGTGCGAACTTGAAAGTGAGTAGTTTTATGAGAACATTCTTCAAAAGCCATATATAAAGAGGAGACTTTTTGGGCCAGAGGGTATGATAAAGAACCCAAAAACTGACGTCAGGAGTTTTGAAAAGTTACGCTATGGATAGAGTAAGGTGTTCATGGTTGTGAAGTGTGTTTATGACTAGTCCTCAAGTGTGAAGATTATAATTATTAGTCAATAGGTTAAGTGCAAAAGCAGCCGATAGGATGTAATTAGGATGCTCTCCCGTTTAATAGGAATTAACTATTAATATTTTCAGAAATCAAATTGTAAATAATTTTTTTATATAAGCTATTGAGAGTCATGTGATATCATGAAATGAGATAGAGGATATTGGATGATGCTAGTATTATTTTATGATGATAGATATTTAATAGTGAATAGAGCATTAGTAAAAAGGATTGCTGAGAATTGAAGAAATTAGCAATAATTTAAATAAATATTGAAAAGTGAATAAGATATATAAAATGGAAACTATTAAAGTACTATTAAGGTGGTATTGTTTTCAGCAAACTGTTAGTGAAAGTTGTTATGTTTATTCAAACATTAAAAGTGGAGAGGCGTTTAATAAATTTAGAATTAACCGAGTTACAGTTGTTATTGTAAGTGGTAACCAACAGGAGAATTGTGCAAATGACAAAGATCAGGTCAGTTGCCACACTAAACAAATATGGCATGACCGATCTAAAAGCGTCTACAATAGCTGTTCAGATGTGGCACGAACCATTCCTTGAGTGAGGTGGAGTAAGTAACAGGTTTCACCATGTGCTTAACGGGTGGCATAAGATTTTTGGATGTAGAAGATTTTATTAATTTATAAACCAGTGAGGAATCGAACATCTAAAGAGTCTTAGATGAGAGTATTTTTCGTTTAAGTCGTGATTGTAAAATAATAGATGAGAAAGTAAAATGAGAGCTTTAATTTATGTAAGATAGAGTTTTGCAATCTATAATGGGAGTATTCCCACAAGAGAATTTGTTAAATATAGAGTGACTGGCCATATATGATAGATCAGAGTTGGTTAATGCTAAATGCCCAAATATTATCAGGTTGATAGAGTTTGTATTGCTAATTGGTTGAAATCCTGACCCTCGGCTGGGTGCGGAGATCCCGAGAACGTGCAGTACTTATAAAGAGGATTATAATTTCCAGGCCCCAAACCCCAAATTGGTACCGTGTGATATTTTAAATTACACATGTGTTACTGTAAAAAGCGATACTAGTCGAAATGTGAGTTTATCGATGCCTTAAGAGTGTCGTAGAGAGTGAAGTATAGATGTGTTATGCAGGCGATTATAGCATGAGATCAGTGGGAACTGGCGCTGGGATAGTGTTGTGTCTTGCATTATAGTTTAGAGTTATAAATTGTGGTCCTTGTGAGTCTCTTCACCTTTCACTAGAGGCCAAAGGGATAATAATAGAAAGCCTATTAGCTTACTGATTACGATTAAATACAGACATCAGTGAAGTCAATATTCCCTCAGCAATATAAATTAAATAAAGAGAATTGCATCCCTATAATCCGTTCTTAAAGGTGTATATTTCTGACTAAGCGAATTAGTGAGAGTTCTCTGACTAATAATGGTACAGATAGTGAACTGAAGGTAGTGTGTATAGGCTGGAGGTACTTTCTTTTATCGACTTAATATGGCTCATTTTGACTAAATCTTTCTACTATAAGCTTTATCTACTTTTCCGATATAAATGCTCTAATCACGCAATCTACTTAACTACCATATTCTTAAGGGAAAATAAAGGAAGATAAAGAGAATAATATAATAATTATAATATATTATAAATAATATATAATATATATATATAATATATATAAATAATATATATTTAATATATAATATTAATATATATGATATATAATAATATATATAATATATATATATATATAAATATATAATGGCGCATTCTAAACTCTGTCCTTGATGAGAAATAAATTATTGGTGATATATTTTATATGTAAATAGGTGAGTTTGGAACCACTACCTGCTCAAATAAAAAGGTAAATATTACCATAATCAAAGATATTATTATTATAATATACAGCTTTTTTTCAAGTCAAATCTAGATAATTTGATTAATTTGTTATATATTATAAAATAATTACTTTTTATGTAAAATTTTTTTTAATAAAATTGGAAAAAGTTAAAGATAATTAAGAACAACAATAATCGACGAAATAAAATAAATTAACCCTAATATCAAACAACATTTAGCTACACCCTCAAGAACGATGACGAGAAAAAACACCCTCAAGAAAGAGTAGTTAATAACCAATCAAAAAATTTATTTTTTCAATTATAGACAATTTATTACTCACACATTTCTGCAAACAATTATTCATGTCTCCTGATATTAGTCCCACATGATTTATAAAATTCATAAAAAGCTTTTTTTAATTTCAGATATTAATTATTATAATAAATTTAAATTTGAAAGATTTATTAGAACGTAGAGTACATAAATTATCAAACACTTAGTATATTGTTATTTCCGTTTCCTCCGAGAGGTTATAAATAATAGAGAATAACTTTTCATGGGTACTTTATAATTAATTGAGCTAGAAATTATTTATAGTAATAAATTATAATAATATAACCATGTGATTGTGCACAATAGTATATTTGCAGGTTGAAAATGGTCCTGTGCCATCTATTCCAAATCTCTTGATATCACGGCGCTAAACAGGTACTTCCTTGGGATCTCGGCTCCTTGTATTAGCCAATCGATCTCCATTCCCTGCCACCCTACGCTGCGTATACCTTCTTTCCTGTGGAAATTCATCCTATGAAAATTTTGCACCAATAAAGCCTCCTCGTTCCTCTTCTGAGATGTCCCTATGATCGTGAGAATATATTGTATCCCCCCACCATCCAACAACACGAGTTCTTTCGAAGCATCCACCGGGACATTTTGACCTCCCTGATATATCTATCAAAACAAATATAAAATCGCGAAATTAAATGTTGACTTGTTTAATATGAAAAAAAGATATAATATAATAAATAAACTTAAGATGATTACTAAAATATTTTCTAAAAAAGGCGTCAATATACCATTTTTGAACTATTTTATTGGTGCTATAACGCTCCGTAATAAGAAATTGAGCAAAATCCAGATTTTATATAGAGCACGAATATTTATACTATGTGAGGCATTAAATTTCTGAAACTCTGATTATTTTACAAAAATAATATTTATTATATAACCTGTTCTTATAAATGAGCATATCGATAACAATGTTTATTTGATTATAAATATAAATCAAATATATTTTTAAAAATAATATAAAATAAATTAATACAAATATGGTTTTTTCTTAAATTAAAAAACAAATAATATGTATCAAACTTATTAGTATGATGGAGTTTTATCGATTGAAGAAATATAATTAGAAGTTAAAGTTAATTTCTAATGAATGAAACATCATTAACAAAAATTCATATAAAGTGAGCGAGACTATCTACACGTAGAAGACCGACAACATCTCAATTCTTATATTTGTTTAACATATCTGTCTATTTTAAATGCATTTTAGTCCGGTAAAAATACAAATTCAAAGACGTATATGTCTTACGGGGAAAGAGCAGAATAACTAACCTAAAACTAAAACCCTAACTAACCCTAGACAAATTCAGGAAAATCTACCATATTATACTAGAGATATTTTACAATACTTACAGCTAATATAAATAACCAATAATTATTCTATTAAATACGTGTGAACAGTTCAACACCTTCGATAAACGTATCTCATCTATTTAAGCTAAATTTTATCCTAAATAAAATTAAAGTTAATAATAATAAATAAAGTTTGCAAAATATATCGAAAAACCTATTGACAGGATATTAGCATTTCTTAAGCTAGCGTTAGCACAAATGCAAATAAACGAAAACGTACGTGAGTATATGGTTGCTTATATAGTCACGCTACTAATTATTATATAATATAATTTGTATTGATTCATAACTCTAAATTATTGTTATCTCCTTTGATTTTTATATGGTTTAGTACTAATACATATGTTTATACTTTAGTATTAATCTTTAATTTAATTGACAGTTCGATAGTAGTTTAAAAAATGTTGAGTAATTTGTATAACCGGTCTGAGCGGAAATAAATTAACGTTACCAAATAGAACTAGATTTGATTTTAATTCACTTTGTAAAAAATAGTGTTTTTAACTTTTGTTATTAAATAAAATGATGGGGTGGTAAAAAATGTAATGATTTATAATTTAATATTTTTTCTAAGTGTTATATAATTAAGTAAAATTGGCTTGTCAATATCCAGTACAAACTTAAGGCCAATATAATATACTACCAAAAGCAAACACTATAACTGATATACATGCTAACCAAACGATAAGTATTTAGTAAGAATATTTCGTCATCATTCTAGCATGCAGTTTAATCTTAATAGCTCGATAAAAACCAGCCAATTTGCCTTAGTCATAATGCACTATATAATACGCATATCATCAATATATATATATATATATATATATATATATATATATATATATATATATATATATATATATATATATATATATATATATATATATATACGCATATCATCAATATATCTATCCAAATCTTTCTTATATGCTCCAATCAACAACCTCCTGAGGTAAACAATTCCAAAAATTAACAACCAATTGATGATTGAGTGTTTTCTTACGTCAAGATATCATGCCTTGTTCCTAATTATATTATTGTGTCCAATGGTTTTCCTTCCATGATCTACTATAAAGAATTTATTGGTCTGATTACTATCGAGAGACGTAAGTATTTTGTAGACTTGTATCATGTCCCCTCTAAGAAATCGCCTTTCTGGAGAAAAAATCCAAATTCCTTCACCCTCTCCTCATAACTCTTGCCCTCAAAGTTAAAAATCATCCTTAAATTAATCTACGTTGCACTCTCTCCAGCGTATCTATGCCTTTTCTTAGATAAGGGGGCCAACTTATGCACAATGCTGTAATAATGACTTAGCATGTTATTATGCAGTTTATTTAAAACCTCCTTGCTCTTGTAAACGACATTGTGATTTGTTATACCAAGAATCTTATTGGCTCTAATATTTACTTCCAAACACTAATTAGTCACTTTTAGATTACTGCTTATAATCACACCAAAATCTTTTTCCTGATCTACGAACTCATGCTAGAAAATCCCTGCTCATATCATAGTTACAGGGTCGTAATGATAAAAAAATATATGTATAAGATGATTAGGAACCGACCGGGGCCCCGCCCCGGTTCTGGCCAACCCCGGCCATTTTTATGATTTGTGTTGTTGACCATGAAAACAAACCGCTAAAATCAGGAAAAACCGGGGTTTTATACCGGGGTTAACTGTAAATTTACACTAAATAATAGAGGGTTCAATCAAACAAAATAAAAAAATATATTTTAATTCCATTACTCCTTTGTTATAAATTGATGCAAATATATAAACATATCTAAATATAATCACTTTTTTTAGATTTACTAGATTTCAAATCAAAATTGAGGCCAAATTATACTTTTTTTCCGATTTTTTAACATAAAATATTCGAAATTGATATATCAAACGAATTGAAAAGGAAATTAATATAATTGTTAAAATATTTAATGTATTTATTTATTTAAAGTAAATATCTTCAAGAAAATCAAATATTTTCCTGAAATCTCTTTTCAAAATTATTATTTAATTGAATTAAATGTATATTTCTAACACCTTTCTTTCTCACCATCCTCCTGTAGGCGTATGCGCCTGTCAGCTTGCACGAAGTTCCTCCATCGCCGTCGATCATCGTAAACTCTTTCCTCCTCCACCTCCTCCATAGTCATCCCCCTCCTCTCCACAGCTCTCTCTACACCATCCCTCCACCTCATCCTCGGCCTCCCCACTCTTCTCCTCCCTCCCTCCGGCTGCTACTCATAATACCTTTTCGCACACCTATTTGCTTCATCCTTCTCACATGTCCGAACCATCTAATCCTCTCTCCACCAGCTCTAATATACTATCCACTTCCAACACCGCCCCACGTCATCATTCCTATCCAATCTTGGCCACCCCCACATCACCCAAAACTTTCATCGCCTGTACTTTACTTTTAGCTTTTTGTGTTTAGTGTCCAAGCCTCATGTCCATATGCTAATATGGGCCTCATAATGCTGGTATATATATATTATTATTTTGACTTTCCTCGGTATATTACGGTCCTTAGCCAAAGGGTACAATGACGCAAGTGTCCCATTAAATTCCATTCTATGGTTCAACTCCTGAAACATTTCATTTCTTACTATAAACTCCTAAATATTCAAACTGATCCGTCTGTTTCAGTACTTCCTCCTCCAATTCTATATTCAACTCCTGCTCCTACTCACCATTATAACCTCCGTCTTCCCCCTTATTGATTTTCATTCCCTTCAAATAGAACCTCGTCCCATGCCACTATAAACCTCTGCAGAGCCTCTTGACTCCGAGATTAACGCCAGATCATCCGCGTATCCAAAGATCTTTCCACCCACCCTTTCCTGTACCACCTTGCCACAACAATCCACAAACGCAGGAACAATATTGGGGAAAGTACACTTCCTTGTTTTACACTTGCTGTTGTTATCCCAAACCAACTACTATCATCCATCTGTGTCTTCCTTGTAACAGCTGTCCACATACGTGCTTTTTATAGCTCTTATCAGTTTAGTAGGCACCTCATACTCCCTTTTCCCCAGGATCCTCCACAATATCTCCCTCGGAACACGGTCGAACGCCTTTTCTAAATCGATAAAGGCCAAATATGCTTTCCGGTTAAATTCATAAGTCTTTT
>JABUQX010138231.1:20000-28296 GCA_015478945.1 Trachelipus rathkii | reverse complement strand
CTATATAAAACCGAATGCCCATAAAAGGAACAAAGTTTTTATTTATGATGATTTTGGGGACGAAAAAGTTTTGTCGTGTATTAAATTTAATTGAAATTTATTTTATATATTTTTATTGAAAGTTTACTGAGTTTATTTTTATATGGAAGTCGCTTTAATGTTTGAAATTATAAATTTTTCATTGCGAAGTTATTTCTGAATTTCCGAATATGTGTAACCACGTTATCGAACAAATGTAGTATAATTTTTTAATGTTGATAAATATATATACCTTCGAAAGTTGACAAAGATGAAAAAAACTCTATCAAATCTCGAATGTATGAAACAATAATAACAACAATATTTATTGTGATAACGGTAACAATAACAGCATACTACTAAGACTTTCTATAATTAGTACTATGAAAGCAATAATAATAATAATAATATAATAATAATAATAATAATAATAATAAATAATAATAATAATAATAATAATAATAAATAAATAATAATAATAATAATAATAATATAATATAAATATAATAATAATAATAATAATAATAATAATAATAATAATTAGAAAGCAATAACTAACTACAAAAAAATAAATAATAATAATAATAATAATAATAATAATAATAATAATAATAATAATAATTAATAGTAATAATTATAATAATAACTATCAATAATAATTATTATTTGTAGGAATAGTCTTCTTGAAGACATAAAGGTGCTCAATAGAAATGACAGTTTCCAATGTAATAACTTTGCTTTTGTTCCTTAATGAATCTAGCTCTTACAAAGAAGGCTAGAGGCCATTTAGGAACTTGCAAGCAAGGTTTACTAGAGGGAAACTAATTATTATTACTAAACAGAGGTAAGGCCTCTGTCTATGGGAACTAACTTGCTCCACCACCAATTGGGAAACTAAGATTACCAAACCACTAGTTACAATTTAACATGCACGCAAACGCAACGTCGGAAATGTTACACAAATTCTGAAAACTCATTGAACTTTGACCAATTAATTTTAATACTTCGCGACAAAAATCTATGGTATATATATATATATATATATATATATTATATAATATATATATATATATATATATATATATATATATTATATAATATATATATATATATATATATATATATATATATATATATATAAATATAAACCATCAATTGATGATTTGAAATTATAAAAATTATAATTTATGCTTTATAAATATTAAATTTGAATATTTGAAGTAAACACAATCGAAAATTGCAATTCCGATTTTTCACATTTATGAGGCAAATTCTGAGACCACGTGACCAACTATTAAGGTGATTTTTTAATATTTTTGAATAAATATTTATAAGTTTATATATACCATTTGTTAGATATATATATATAGAAGTCGATTTTCAATTATAAAACTCAAAGGGGGAAGAGTTTAAAAGAGAATTTTATAGTGAGTTTCGATTTCGAGACTGCTCCCGAAAAAATCAAATTTTACGCTATGAAAATTTTGACAATATTTTGATTTATGATTCATTTATTATTTTCAACCTTTTTATTTCCTACGTTCTTTGAAATTTAAAATCTAATTTTTAATATTAATAAAAAATGATTCTCATTTTTTATTGACGAAGCAATAATGTGCAACCTATACTTTAAATGACAAAATTTGATATTTTTGATTTTAACAATGACAAACTTTTTATTTAGAAGATATTTATTATAATGAATTTCACCTTTTCGATTTCTACGTTTTTACTTACTTTTATTTAACTCTTTATTTTCTCTATTATTATTTTTCATTCAAATTTTTGAATTAAAAGTTTTATAATTATTCCCTTTGTATCTAAATTTCCCAAAATCTTTTATTTTTCCAATTTTCCCTTTTAGCGTTTTTGCTTAATTTTTGAGTACGATTTTATTGTTTGTATGTTTAAAAAAATAAACAAAAATCAGTGTACATCACGTTGGGTAAAAATGTGCTTGGAAATATTATACTTTTAAGCTTTCACCGAAGAAAAAGGGTAGAATAAAAGATAGATAAAAACCTCGAAGAAATCTCCATTCTATCATAATAAACTGGACACTAAATTAAGACGAAGTAAAAGGGCGATTTGAAAGGTGATTTGCACAGATATGTGGTCTGGTAATGGAAACCAGTCACCACATAACCGTAGGCGAATCGGATTAATTCAAATCTATACGGACTGTTCTAACAGAAACACCACAATGTTATATAGTAACTCGTGGGCCCACGATCAATTTGAATTGTTCTTAACTTAGAACAACACAAAGGGAAGAGGCTGAGTTAATATATAAAATTATGGCATTTATCAAAAAATGACATGAAGCGAATCAAAAACTAAAGCCTTTTTTGCTAATATCTGAAATGGGAGAAGGGTGACACGAAGTCATTAGTGGGGATTCCTAAGTTGTCCAGAAAGGCATAATAAATGACATTACCTACACAAAATTTTCCTAAGATCACCATTTAACGGAAGGAAGATTTTCATGGTTCCGGTCAGAAAACAACAAACAAAAAAATTGCTGGCCCCTACTTCAGTTCGGCAAGTCGCCTCCAAAATGGCGATGATGCCTCTAAAAAATGAAAGGGGAAGCTCGTCTGAAGATAAGCTTCATCAAAAAATATTAAACTACTCGATACTGCATTTATAAATGAATCTTGAAGAATTTCTTTCGACTCGGAATGCAAAATATGGGAACGGAGTCTACTGAAAGTGCAGTAATTAAGAATGAGTGCTCGCCACCTCCGATCGCTCCTTTTTATACTCGACGGAAAAGATGCTAACGTGGTTGATGGCGAGTAATTAATCAAATAAACATCAATTTGAATTATTGATGTTACAATGACAAATTTACTATTAAAAGATAGCAAATTTAAAACTATATAGTAAATAAATAAATTTATTGAATAAATCAATATGGATTTATTATAAAAATCATCGAAAGTTTATGATGGCGGCCTTTAGCAACTCATCACGTGTTTGATACAGGATATTTCCCTTCCCATAGAAATTACATAATAATTGTAATTTTTTAATTAAAGATGATTATCAATTTTAACAATAACCATCAGATTCTGTAAGTTTTCCTGATTAATTTGGTATAAATTTTATTTCTCTAGGACAACTGTGAGCTAAAATATGTTACAATTTCAATATAAAAAAATAGGGGTCTTTTGACCTAAGAAAACTTGACCTTTCATTTCGAAGAGGTCAATTACATTTATACAAGTGAAAAAGGAATGTCTTAAGACCATTTTGACCTATAAATCAAACCTGACACTGTTGAAAACCGAGGTGGCTAGGGGAAGGAGTAAAAATTTCCAAATGTGAAATTTCAAATTTTTGAAAGGCCTATTTTGGCAAGTGGCTTAAATATGTCTATAATTACTTAAATACAACTTTGATCAATATAAAAGTTTATCAAAATGTAATCCTATATCTTTAGTATAACTTGAGAAAGTTTGAAACTTCAAAACTTTGTCAAAAGAAAGTTAAATGCAAACCGGTTTCTTGTATCAGCTTTTTTATTTATCAATTTTGAATATATTGTATTAATCTATTATATATATATATATTATATATATATATATATATATATATATATATATCATATATATTATTATATTTATATATATATATAATATAATATATATATATTATATATAATATTATATATATAATATTATATTTATATTATATATATATGTTGAAAATTGCATATTTTTTATGAAATTTGGCACATAGTGTACGGGACGTGAATAAGAAAAATATGCATGTAGAAATCAACAAAAATGGAATGGGGGGGCTCCAGCCCCATACCCCATTTTTAGGGGTTACAGGTAACCCAGGAGTCCCAACTGGACTTTACTATTGTTATTAAATGATTATATGGAGTTTCAAGGGCGTAGCCCAATTATAAGGGATACTTACTCTTATAAGGCCTTTATTTCAGGAGTACGGTATTGTATTTTTGAGAATTTTTCGCGTTCAAAGATACCGACCAGCAAGTGCAATTTTATTATTATTAAGTTTTAATTTTTATATGAAAATGATTATTAAGATATTATTTTACAAAATTTTAAGATGAAATAGCGATGGATAATGGCAATTCTCAATTCCCCTGTGATTCACGATTGCTAGTCAACCACTCGCGAATCAGTCATTCAAACCCAAAAGAAGCAATGAGTAATTTAAAATATAAATTGCGACATTTAAATATATATATATATATATATATATAATATATAATATATATATATATTATATTATATATATATATATATAATATATATATATATATTATTTAATAATATATATATAATATATATTTATATACAAAAATGTTGTGCAATAAACGCAACAATTATTTGTATATTTCAAATGGTCCTAGGTGGGTTTGAACCCTTACCTTGAGATGGTACTCCAGAGTGTTAACTCGAGACCACGATTGGCTAAAGGAAACCATCATTTTACTCTAAGCACTTAGCTTCCAAGAGGAGCGGCGTGGTCTTGGAAACCTAACTCCGACGGGCCTCCCGCCAACACTCGGGTCAGGGGCAACACTGGGTAATTTTTTTAACCGGACATAATAGATATTCAAAGATTTTGGTGCAAAAGGGAACAATTTATTTTATATGTCAAATGTCCTAAGTGGGTTTTGAACCCTTACCCTTGAGATGGTACTCCAGAGTGTACTTCGAGACCACGATTGGCTAAAGGAAACCCATCATTTTACTTCTGAAAGCTTAGCTTCCCAGAGGAGCGAAGGCGGTGTCTTGGACACCTAACCTCCGACGGGCCTCCCGCCAACACTCGGGTCAACACTGGGTAATATTTAACCGGACATTATTAGATTTTCAAAGATGTTTGTGCAATAAACGCAACATTTATTTGTATTATATTTCAAATGGTACTAAGTGGGTTTGAACCCTTACCTTGAGATGGTACTCCAGATGTTACCTCGAGACCACGATTTGCTAAAAGGAAAAACCAATCATTTTACCTCTGAAAGCATTAACTTCCCAAGAGAAGCGAAGGCGTGTCTTGGACACCTAACCTTCCGACGGGCCTCCCCGCCAGCACTCGGGTCAGGGGCAAACAGGGTAATTTTTAACCGGACATTAATAGATATTCAAAGATGTTTGTGCAAAAAACACAACAATTATTTGTATATTTCAATTGGTCCTAAGTTTGAACCCTAACCCTTGAGATGGTACTCCAGAGTGTACCTCGAGACCACGATTGGCCAAAAGGAAACCCATCATTTTACCTCTGAAAGCATTAGCTTCCCAAGAGGAGCGAAGGCGTGTCTTGGACACCTAACCTCCGACGGGCCTCCCCGCCAACACTCGGGTCAGGTGCAACACTGGGTAATTTTTAACCGGACATTAATAGATATTCAAAGATGTTTGTGCACTAAACGCAACAATTATTTGTATATTTCAAATGGTTCTAAGTGGGTTTGAACCCTTACCCTTGAGATGGTACTCAGAGTGTTACCTCGAGACCGATGGGCTAAAAGGAAAACCCAATTTTCCTCTGAAGCATTAGCTTTCAAGAGGAGGAGGCTGTCTTGGACACCTATGACCTACCTCCGACGGCCTTCCGCAACACTCGGGTCAGGGCAACACTGGGTAATTTTAACCGGACATTAATAGATATTCAAAGATGTTTGTGCACTAAACGCAACAATTATTTGTATATTTCAAATGGGTCCCTAAGTGGGTTTTGAACCTTACCCAAGGCCCTTAAAATCAAGGCCCTATAGTAGTTCATAAGCACACAAAAAATAATAATGTAATTCTAATAATCATAGTTTTATTAAAGTTAAATAAAGCTCATGATAGACTCACTTTGAAGGGGTGAATCGGAACACCATTGTGGGGTGAATTGGCCATCTTTTTAATTCCTTTCATGGTATTAAATTTTCAATTTTATATTTTAATTTTTACTTAATTTTAATAATTGTTTATTATATTAAAATTAGTAATAAGTAATTAAAATTTCAATAATGAAAAATAAAATAAGAATAAAATGTGGTGGCCCAATTCACCCCTCGTGGGACAAATTCTGACACTTTTTTGAATTAATATTTTCCATATAAATTTCATTTTTTATTTTAATTTTTACTTAATATAAGTAACTGTTTATTATATTTAAATTAGCTATACGTAATAAAAATGTCAATAATAATAGGCTACATAAAATAAGAATAACAATGGTGGCCCAATTCACCCCATCATCAATTTTTATGGGGGGATGAATCGGGCCAAGTTAGGCCCTGCGATTTAACCACTATGCAACTGTGTGGAACAAAAATTTACTTTGCCAGGTTAAAGCTAACATAGTCAACTGTATACACTGAAAAAATAATCGAAATCTGTTCATAATTTTTCATTTTATAACAAAGTTAAAAAAAACTCGCATTTTTCAAAAGTGAAATTCTATTTAAGGACATTTTAAACACTAATTTATTATATTTTTTAAAAATATAAAAACTCTCTAGAATTAAAGATAATCTAAATAAAACTTGTAGTACTACCGCGTGGCTATTTAATGAGCAAAAAATTTTTTTTTTTTTTTATTTACAGTCACCCCGCCCGACGCTATATAACAGACTGCCGGATATCCGGTTAACTTCCAGCCGGATATCCGGTATCCGGCCCATCCCTAATATATATATATATATATATATGAATAATATATATATATTATATATATATATATAAATATATTAATATTATATATATTATAATATATATATATATATATAGATATATATTATATATATATATTATTCACGATATGTTTTCAACGATATCATCGATATTGATTTGATACTTTTTTCAAATATCGAAGCCAATATTTGTTTATATATATATATATATTGAGCATTCCTCCTAGCTCTCAAAATCTTGAAAATATAGTACAATTACAAAACAGCGATAAAAATACACAAGATTGTTATAAAAAGGGGGTGATGCATGTCATTAAGGTCCGTTTATTTACACGGCGCATTTGGACTTTTTTCAGAAGGAATTTAGAGTAAGTGAACGGAATCATGGTGAAAGATTTCACCAGGATATTCAGGCAATGGAAAGGCGATACAAGGGACGTTGGGATAGTGACATGATGGGTGATTATATGTGGGTTTTGATAAGAGAAGCCAAACGATTCACAAGAAAAAAACACGATGAACAAAGTACTTTTAAATGCAAAGTAAGCATGTTTTTTGGCATATTAAAGCATTGACCTATATTTTGGGGATATTAGTATGCATTTTTATCAAGTAAAAGTCTTTTTTAAGTAAACTGTTCTAAATTTAAACCTTAAATAAAAAATTGCAAGTAAGACCTACGGTAAGGCTCATAACGAACCTTAAAAATTCATTGCTTAAATATTGCATAACTCTCAAAGTCATCGATGATAGGAAAAAATGAAGGTCATTTCTGTGTTCAGCGTAAAAAAATATATAAGATTCATTAAAAAAATTAAAAATAAAATTTTTTGTGTTACATTATTGTTATTGAACTTGAAAGTTCTCTAATTCTTCACCCCAAAAAGTTAAGAAGTATCGGCCATATTAACCAATACCGATACTGATACCCCAAAAAAGGCCGATACTGTCGATACCGATACTATCAGTACATCCCTAATATTATATATATATATAAATATATATATATAATATATATACAATATATATTATATATATATATATATATAAGATTATGTAATATATATATTATATATAATATTATATAATACTATATATATATATATATATATAAATATTATATATATATATATATATATATAATATATTATATATATATATATTATAATATAATATATATATATATATATAATATATATAATATATATATATATTATATATATATATATATATATATATAATATATATATATATATATAATTCAATACTATTATATAATTTATACTCTTTCTTCATCTCTTTTTTCAGATTGTGTGTAAGGAGCGTACAAAGCATCGGAAAAGAAAAGCAGTAGAGAGTATGACAAAAGTTGAAAAGAAAGCCCAACCTTACCCCCCCCCCCCTCTGTACCATTAATTAGTGAAAAACTCGTCACAGAGAAGCATTCCGGGACCGCGACGGACCCGCACTATGGTAAATCGTCAATGTAGGGCCAACAACCATCCCCCATACAAAACCCCGCCAATCTCTCCTATCACACGTTTATTCTCGCCTCTGCCAAATTTACATTCTCTCCTGTCAGACATTCGTTCGACCGACTCC
>JABUQX010138231.1:10000-12500 GCA_015478945.1 Trachelipus rathkii | reverse complement strand
AGCGATCATTTGCTAAGAACTAACTAACTAACTAACTAACTAACTAATCAACCAACTAACTAACTAACCGGCCTCTAACTAAACTCAACTAACTAACCAACTGGGTCCTAACTAATCAGCAGATATAGTATACATATATGTTATAAAGATATATATATATATATATATATATATATATATATATATATATATATATATATATATATATATATATATATATATATATATATATATATATAAAGAGAGAGAGAGAGAGAGAGAGAGAGAGAGTAGAGAGAGAGAGAGAGGTAGTATAGTATAGAGAGATTGTGCCCTTTTCAAATTTATTCGTACGTTTTCACGGGAAGTGAGCAAAAATTTTCGTACCCGTGAATTTTCATATCTTTTCGAGCGTATAGCAAGGTATGACGACGCCTGCAGGCCCTATATATTATTATAAGGAATATGAAGATCTTATATGCCGCCCAAAAGCTGAATTTTACTTCTTAACAGAGGTGGAAGGAAAGCCTTTTCAAATGAATTTAATTATTATAATTTCTATTTATTACTAAAGTAGTTGGTTTTCTAAATTTTTATGCCTTATAAATCCCTTCTCTTTTCACTTCAAATAAAATTGTATAATTTTAGTTTCAACTCTGCCTGTTTAAAATTATGTTTCTATTAAAAGACTCAAAATATTGGGTAGGGGAGGTACCCATCTCCCTGCCTACCCTATGTATATGTCCCTGGACTGAGAATTCCCAAACGATAGAACCCCATGCTTCCTCAAAGCCCAGGGGTTTTTGAAAGAACAGTTACAAAGGCCCCAGCTCATAAGATAGTCCGTCGCAGAATTTGAATGAATGTAATCATAGAGGAAGTCTTGAGCGAATCAAAATAAATGACATATGTGGTCTGGCCGCGAATAGAATTTGAGAGCCAAAATTTGCCAAAGCCACTAATTTCTGGTAAAAATGAAGCATGATGGGTAGGGTATGGGAGAGGCTGCAGTCAGGAAAGACAGCAGACACACCCCACACTTCCCTGCTTTCTGAACTGTCAAAACACTGGGTAACCACTGTGAACTGCAGAAATTATATTATAAAATGAGACTTTTGCACTGAAAAGAAGTGGATAGATACTTGAGAGAGAGGTCAGACCAGCAAAAATGCATAGAGCAAGTGAAACAGCTATGGTGTATACCCTTATCATAAGATAATAGCAGCAACTTTTGCAAGAGATATTGTATGGTTAAGATACAGTTAAAACGAGGCTCTCTTTGGCAAACTGAGTTAGAGCAAAACATAGTTGGGGTTTAAGCTAAGATATAACTAAAAATATGCAGCCCCTCTGAAGAAGAAGTGTATCACATCAATTCAACTCATGAGGAACAGCAAAGAACAAAGATCTGGAAGGTCCTGAAAGTGATACATGGACACCCTCTCTTTCTGCTTTTGAAGGACCAACAGTAGTGGTTATAGTAGTCTTTGAACACCGTATAGCCAGCGCCGCAGTCCGGCTTCTCTTCGATCGACGCCGTGGAGACGTAAAGTGGTCATGCGATCGTCGATCTCAAGTGATACTTTTTCGAAAGCAGATGACGGCTAGGTCCAGTACGCGCGACTTGAGTTTATTTCAGAGTTAATGTGCGTATGTTAAAAGTAAGTCATCTTGAATGTTGAGTCCAGAAATGACTCGGTAAGTTACAGGAGGTGCGAAACCGATATGTGATTTAGTCTGCGTAGTTGGAAGCGCGTGGTGCTTCCGTTTCTCCACCCTTTTTCTGTCAGTTACTGAGGTTAAGGTAGCAGTAAAGAGTTTCAAGTGGTTCACCCCATTGTTCACCCTTCTCAATAGCTAGTTTTGAAATCTCTTCTCAAGAAATGGGCAGCCTGGCACCAGAAATATATAGCAGCAGGTCATCAACATAGAGAAAAAAATTGACCGTCACTGGATAGAAGTAACAATATCATTGAATTAGGAGCAAAATAATAATAATACACTTGGTTAATCCTTGGGAACGCCTTCATCCAGAGTAAAAATGACGCTATAGAACAGAAAAGCACCATGAACCCTGGGAGGATCTGTCTGCAGAAAGAAGGTCTCTTAATAAGAGAGGGAGCTGTCCACGGAAACCAGCGAATGGAAAGCCAAGGAGAACATCGGCTCCTGGCGTAAGTTATGTTTTTCGTGTCAAAGACACCAAGAACCCATCCCACAAGTTGAGATGGCTTCCCAGATGTTATGATCCAGTTTTATGGCGCGTTCCAACATATTGCGCCGGAAACCAAACTGGAGTTTGAAAAAGCCTGGCGACTCTGCAGAACAGGGAGAAGTGC
Organism: Trachelipus rathkii; assembly: GCA_015478945.1. Taxonomy (NCBI): domain Eukaryota; kingdom Metazoa; phylum Arthropoda; class Malacostraca; order Isopoda; family Trachelipodidae; genus Trachelipus; species Trachelipus rathkii. The sequence goes on along the minus strand of JABUQX010138231.1, from coordinate 10,182 downwards.
GGTCTGAAACCATTTTCTCCATTAATTTGAAAGTATGACAGGTCAGCGAAATTGGGTTGTCCACCAATTCCTGATATTTCCAGGTTTGGGAATAGTGATTACAAAAGCTGTAGTCCAAATAGAAGAAAAAAAGGATTCTTTAAAGATTCTGTTATACAGATCCAGCAAGAACGCTGATGCAG
>JABUQX010138231.1:0-7500 GCA_015478945.1 Trachelipus rathkii | reverse complement strand
TTGTCATTCCACCTGACGAGTGTGATTCCACTTGCTTTCTCTTCCACTGCATAAAGCACTGCACTGCACTGCACTGCATTGTTTGAATCAGGCCGAGCCTCCCAATACATTCTTCATGATGACATTTTAATATACCTTGACAATAAAAGGATACTGAAATACTGGTATAGCTCTTCTATAGACAGAGTGAACTGCGGCTCACCCTTCTGAGATGTATATTTGACAGTCTCTTTACATATATGAATCATAATTTCCTCAGTAAAGTATAATTTAAAAATGTCAATGGGCTTACCATTGCTTACCTTGATATCTTTTATAATTGCTGGCTCTTTCTTTGTTTCACACACCTTATATATTTGAGACGATGTCTTCAACTTTCTAGAAACCCAGCTACTAGACATTTTAAACACTGTTTATCGAACTACTAGGAAGATCTTCGGGAACTACATCGACATCCACATCAATATCCCTCTTCTTATCTTTCGGATTGCTCGAAGCTCAGCTCGTTGGGACAGTACACCTTTTCCAATATCTCTGATAGTATGTAATGATTCGTCATCACTATTGGCATCATCTTTATCAGAGTCTTGGCCATCGTTGGGTGGAAAAAGGACGACTTCAATCTCTTCTGCTTCATCTATTTCAGAAGCCACACTTTCTGAATGCTCATAATTTTCAAGGATGTTCAATATTTCTTCAGCATCTTTCTCTCAATATCAAACTTTACTCTGGATGTGATTTACTGGGAAATATATAAAATAATTATATATAATAAAGTTGATCGATATAGTTAGATATATATAGAGTATATGTTATAAAGAGAAGATAGTATGATATATATATATAATATATATATATATATATATATATATATATATATATATATATATATATATATATATATATATATATATATATATATATATATATATAAAGGAGAGAAAGAAAGAAAAAAAAAAAAGAAAAAGGGGGAGAGAGAAAAGCCTATATAAATATATAATTGTATGTGTTACTTCCCAGCGTATGATATATCATACGCGAGTATAAAATGCAATATAAATTGTTTGAATCTTTATGTTATTCAATATTATCAATTTCATATCAAAGATTAATCATTCCAAATTGATATAAAATATACATTAACTTAGGAACACTTATCTTTTTATAAATATAAATTCAAAACCCACCATAGGTCACCTCTCCTTCACGACAAAAAAATTGTTACTAAGATAAAAGCTTATATTCTTTGTTGAAATAGGGTAAGGATGAAAAAAATTATATGTATCACTAGAAACATTATTTTTCTGTAAAAAATTGCATAAATTGCATTGAAACATATAGTGGAATATTTTAAATTATATTTTTTAGTAAGGTTGTATATTGCGTATGATTAAACATACGCTGGGCATTAATGGTTAATTTAAAGAAATGTGCAAAATTTTGTTCAGAAATGCAAAGCTTACTAAAAAGTAAAAACTTCAGACTAATAAAGTACAATCCCAATTTACTATTTCACTTTCAAAACTATCTTTACTAATAATCAGTAAGAACTACGAGAACGTTAAAAGCGGATTTAAACTGGTGTATAGTGTGGTATGGTTCCACTAAGCAAACTATACTTATAACTTGAATACAAGAAAAGGATCAAAGAATATATATTATGTTATGTTATTATATATATATTATTATGTATATATATACAGCGTTATATATATATATTATATACATATATATTATACTATATTGTTGGTTGTTGGATATATTGGCTAGCTACATATATATATGTATATATATATTATTGGTTATTGCTGTTACATATATATATATATATATATATATATTATTATATATGATATATATAGTATATATATATATATATATATATATATATATATATATATATATATATATATATATATTATATAAATATATATTTCCAACACACATCACAAGTGTAATTGTAACGTTACACCTTTGATAATGTTGAAAACATAGTGTGTGAAAGTAAGCTACTTCCTTTTGGCCTTTAGATTGTGTAAAAATATATTTCTGCAAAAGAGAATAACTCTTTAAATATATAGATATATATATATATATATATATATATATATAGTATATATATATATATATATATATATATATATATATATATATATATATATATATATATATATATATATATATATATAGAGAGAGAGTAGAGAGAGGAGAGAGAGAGAGAGAGAGAGATTGTTATTATAATGATAATTATCATTATAAATAATACAATAATAATAATAATAAATACTAATAATAATAATAATACTAATAATAATAATAATAATAATAATAATAATACAATAATAATAATAATAATCTGCAACATTGAAACGTTCGTATCCGAAAACGACTACCCCAATATTCTAATAACCCTGAGTGTAGGCCAGCCTCCAGTAACCTTAACTTCATTTGTTTGTTTATAGCATATATATATATATATATAGTTATATATATATATATAGTATATATATATATATATATATATATATATATATATATATATATATATATATATATATATATATATATATATATATATATATATATATATATATATTTATATATAAAAATAAAAAATTATATATATTTATATATATATATATATATATATATGTTAGTTATTTTATATATTATGTTATATATATATATATATATATATATATATAAAGAAATTTCTGAATAACAAAGGTTTAAATTTAAATGTTCTTCATCTTCTACCGTTTTAATCTACAAAAAATTTCGTGTATATGTATGAACAAAAATAAACAGAAGCATTTACAAAATTAGTAGCCTTATTACTAGTACTATGAAAAGATGTAATAGTTTTGTTTAAGATTATATCGAGTAAAAGGATAGCTTATGATAAAATTTTACTTTTTAACATAAACTACTATTGGCAATGACTTTTTTTTTTTTAGAATATTGTTTATCAATAAATATAAATTTATTTGCAATTTATGAAAAAAACTATGGGCTCATAGGACGAAAACGTCAAGCCCATTGTATTTCAGAAAAAAAAAAAAATCATATATAGGGAATAATAAGATTTAGAACCAAAGTTCAGAATCGTAAAAATATTTTACAATACGGTAACCTTTTAAAAAAAAAGACACAAATATGTATAATGGAACTTATACTCTACTACACATCTTTGTGTGTTTGGCTTTTGAAAATGTTATAGAAATGTCTCTTGGACATCTAAAAATTGAAAAATTAAATTTTAAAAAACCTTGTTGAGACCTTAAGATTCCGAATCCCTACTATAACTTTTTTACCATATTTTACTTTTGTAACTATGCTTAGCGTGAATTTGTTTTCTTGTCACTTCTGCTATTAGCCAAAAGTTGTAATAACACACAAAGGTGTCTTGTGAAAAAAATGTCTTGCTATACACGTTTGGGTGTTTGCTATTAGCCAGCAGTTATTGTTGTTACATTACATTGGCTGGGTTACATACAAGCCATTATTATTATTATTATTATTATTATTATTTATAGCACATATTATTGCTAATTCAATAACAATAATAATAATAATAATAATAATAATAATAATAATAATAATAATAATAATAATAATAATAATAATAATAATAATAATAATAATAATAATAATAATAATAATTAATAATAATAATAATAATAATAATAAATGCTGAGACGTTCTAGGACTATTATATATATATATATATATATATATATATGGTATGGTAGGTCTCTAGGATATATATATATATATATATATTAGTATATATATATATATATATATATTATCCCCAACCCTTTCACTGATTTAACTTCAACAGCTTCTTCACCAACAAAAAATCAGTCATACTTTTCACTCTATTGGCCGAAGAATGTATTACTTACACACATACTTTTCTCCTCACAGAAATTAATCACCTTCCTACCATTCTCATTTTCCCGCAGCCCCAAAGGCACCAGTTATACCATCCCTTTTTCGATCCCTATCCAACCATTTAAGTCGCACAATACAATCAATCTGAAGACTTTACTCACCCCATCCTAAACATCAATCAGATTATCCCATAAAGTCACACTCTCCTCAAGATCACTCTCAAATGAGCCATATGTTAAAACCCCACATACCTTGACCATCTCAAACTTAAATTTAACCATTAGAATTCTAGTATTCACACAAAAAAATTACCATAGCTCTGTGCCACAGATCACTCATCAGAATCGCAACTTCTTCTTTCCCCCTCTTGTTCCTCTCCACTCCAGCACACACAGTTTACCTCACACCATTCGTCTTCACTACTTCATTTCATCTTTGCGTCAGCCACAGGAAGCAAATCAAATTTACCATATTTAAATATATCTATCGCTTCTCTCCTCTTCTCACCATTTATTATTCTAACATTTCGTGTACCATGACGATTCATACAATAACGCCGAAAGATACAAGGTCGTTTACGGCGATCACAACCAGTTCCGAGTAATGCATAAGCATTCCCAGTGTATAAACAAGTGGTAACGGGTCCCTAACCCAACTACCACTGGTCTTTAGTAGCCCCCAAAGACACGAAGAACATACGCTTTTGGAACTCTTTCTCTACCACACACAGGGATATATGAAAATAGTGTTTTATGATCTGTATGTTATACGGAGAGTACTCCTGTGTAAAAACAATTTAGATATGATGAGTGCAAGACTGGTGAACCATTGAGCACTCGAGTGTCATGGGGTGTATCATACATTCAAAATGTCGAAAGGGAAGTAATCTCATCGCTTCGATAGTGCTCTCTCTCTCTCTCTCTCTCTCTCTCTCTCTCTCTATATATATAGCAGCAGATAGCGGTATGCTACATGTTAAGTATATAGCATAGTATATATATATATATATATATATACAGCAAGGTTAGTGTTATATATATATACATATATATATATATATATATGAACCTGTAGGCTTTATATACATGAATGGAAACATTCGTTTCTCGCATCCGCGGATATGTAAGACCAAACATATTCACATCCGGTGATGAAAGATTGTGGGACATTCACATTCGCGTATCTGCATCCGCGGATATTAAAAATGGCATCCAATAAGTATCTATGGCATATGTTAAGAGTATATAAGAAGAGAGAGTTAGCAGTATATATATATAAGAAGGTTAGTTGGTTATATATATGTTACATATATATATATATATATATATATATATATATATATATTCATTCTCGCAGGATCTGGTGCTAATTTCCAACTGAAAAGGAACTCAAATCTTTGACCTCATATTTTCCCTCTAATTCAACCCTGGATGATTCTGGCATTCCCCCTTCCTCCTCCTTCCTCCTTCTCCTCTGGTGTCCTATGCCTTTGCCTGTGATAACATTTGATTTGGTGCATGGGCTCCTAAAATCTATGAACGTTAGGAAAGCAGGTGGCCCGGATGGCATTCCTCACGGTGTTTTGAGGGAATGTGCTTCCGTGCTGGCCCTTTCCCTCGTTCAACTATATTCTCTTTTCTCAATACTAGCACTTTCCCTCAGTGTTGGAAGCACGCACATGTCCAACCAGTTCCGAAAAAAGGTAGCCGCTCTGATCCTTCTAACTATCGCCCTATAGCTCTCACTTTTATTCTATCTAAGATCTTTGAAACCCTTCTCAACTCTCATTTCTTAGATCATCTGGAATCTCATTCACTTCTTTCCGATCGCCAGTATGGCTTTCGGCGCTCGAGGTCTACTGGTGATATACTATCCTATCTTACTGATTTATGGTTTTCCGCTCTTAGGAACTATGGGGAGACTTGCGTGGTGGCGTTTGACATATCCAAAGCATTTGACCGGTATGGCACTGCGTGCGTCACTGCTCTCCAAGCTCCCCTTCCTTTGGGTTTCCTCCTTCTCTTTGCTTACTATGTCTAGTTTTCTCTCAAATCGCTCAATATAATATCAGCTGCTGTTGACGGGGCGACTTCTTCTTCTTTTTCTGTCAATTGTGGTGTTCCTCAGTTTTTTGTCTTATCTCCTACTTTATTCTTACTTTTCACCTGCACATCTAACTCTATTCACTCGTATGCCGATAGGACTCGACTTTTCATTCTTCAACTCATTTCAATTCTTCCTCCTCTTTACTTCTAGAATTGCCTCTCGTCTCAATCTTTCCGATTCTATTCTCGCAAATCTGGATAGAATTTTCGGGTGGGGTCGTCTTAACGTTGTGAAATTTAATTCTTTTAAAAACTCAACTTCTACAAATCTCCTCTCTAAAACAACCCCTTCCAACTTTCCTATCTCTTTCGACGCTTCTCTCGTCTCTCTCTCTCCTGTTAAAAATATAAACATCCTTGGCCTTGTAACAGGGGTCATGTGCTGCCTGAAACCTCACATCACAAATTTAAGCTGCTAAAGGTGGCCTCAAAAGAAACTGGGAGTTTTGTTTAGACTGCGAGACTTTTTTCCTCTTCTCTGTTGCTCCAGCTACGCCAGGGCTCATCCGTTCTTGTATGAGTACTGCTCTCATATCTAGGGGGCTCTGGTTTCACCCGGCTTTTGACAGGGTCGAGTCAAAGGCCAAAAGACTTATAAACTGTCCTGCAATTTCTTCCACTCTCAATTTGACCCCCATCTTGCGGCGATGTGTTGGTGCCCCCCATTCTTCTATAGGTACCGCAGCGGCAGGTGCTCAAGGGAACTTGTCACTCGCGACCACCATCATTGAACGACGCCCACGTAGCACAAGTGGTGCTGTGTCTAGCATGATTGTTTTGTGGATAGGCTTACCAGGCTAGTTCGCTGCGGTGCTTCCTTCTTTACCTGCTACCTCTGTTCTGTGGAATTCTCTTCCATTTTCTGTTTCCTGCTGAATTTAATCTCCCTCACTCAAAGCTTGCGTCTGTGCTCATCTGCGTAATTTGCGTTAGTTGGTGAGATTCTCTGAGACGTGTAACACCCCTCCTTGAATAGCTCCGCCCGTGAGTGGTGGCAGACAACTGTAAATATATATATATATGAGCAGTATATATATATATATATATATATATATATATATATATATATATATATATATATATATATATATATATATATATATATATATATATAAAGTAATGAATTTGTTTTATCACTCCAGCGATTAGTCAAAAGTTGTAAAAACACACAAAGGCATCTTATGATAAATATGTTCCACTATGCACGTTTGGGTGTTTATTATTATTATTATTATTATTATTAGTTATATATTATTATTATTATTATTATTATTATTATTATTATTATTATTATTATTATTATTATTATTATTATTATTATTATTATTATTATTATTATTATTATTATTATTATTATGGTCATTGTCTGTCATTGTCATGATCATGGTCATTATTATTATTATTATTATTATTATTATTATTATTATTATTATTATTATTGAAAGTGGAAAGGAATTCCATAGTTGGTGCGTAATCCTTTCTTAAGTAAACAGTAAAC
>JABUQX010138230.1:12500-22500 GCA_015478945.1 Trachelipus rathkii | reverse complement strand
AGCCACAAAATTTATAATAATCACGATTTCTACCAGACAGATAAACATGAACAATAAAACATACGTGTCAACCTCTTGAGATAGTCAGTCGCCAATCAGAGACACAAAGAGACGAGAAAAAAATATATCCATATTCAACAAATAATTCTAAAATGACTAGAATTTTTTTTAATGTCTACCTGCTTCAAATGCACCCACAGAAAGGGTATCCCCAATGATGAAAAACTATTGGACAGAAGACAAAAAAAAGCAGGTTAAATATAGGTACTTTAAAGGCTGAAATATTAACTACTTGCAATTATGAGATGGATTGCTTACAATTTTTGGAGTACCTAAGTTCGAATACAAACCTCCTTAAGAAGATCTATTAAAGTGACAAGTACAATTCTGGTTCAAATTAAGTAAGTAAATATTGATTTATTAGACTTATAGAGTTATTTCTTATTTCCTACTATATTTGATTAAATTATTTTTGGTTATAATATATATAATATATGCTTGCCTATAGGCTATACAGGCTATACTGTATAATTTATAAAGTATAGCCTAGGCATGAAGATGACTGTCCCGCATTAGGTTGAAAAAAATCTGGCCAGCCTAGTTATAGCTCATGACCACAGATGACAAAATCTTACCTCAAATACGTTGTTTTCAGCAGGAACATGCTGTGGCTCGATCCCGAAGGAGGGCTTGAAGTAATCACTTGAAGCAAGGAAGTCTAGAAATAATAAGCAGAAGGCGTGAATGAATAGAGTCTTAACGATTTGAGTAATACGTGAGTAATAAGTGACGCATACTCCAAACAAGAAACAAACACTCCTAATGAGCATAATAAATGGATGTATGTATAGATATATCGGTAGAGCGACAGAGTCGCATGGCAAGGGCCCGGGTTTGATCCCTAGTCCGGATCCTAGGTAGAAATTACCTAGAGAAGTTCCCCTCCTAGAATAGGGCTATGCCCGTGAGGTGTGAAATATATATATATATATATATATATATATATATATAATATATATATTATATATATAATATTATAATAATATATATATAAAAGATATATATATTATATATATCTATATATATAATAATACATTTTAATATATATATATATTATATATACTCGTACATGACGCATACTGCAGGCAAGGAGCAAACACTCCTGATGAGCATGATACAGATGGATAGGGTCTTAATACGATGAAATATTAGATGAATTCCGAATCCATTTCTCAATCAAAATTATTGGTTTAGCTTTTTTTTTTTTTTTTTTTTTTTTGATCACGGGCAGAGCCTTAACCAAGGAGGGGGGGTGGGGTGTACTCGAATTAACGTCGGAGTAGGAAGAGTCGAAACCTATGGAGAGAATAATTAAAATTCTGCCACCCTACCAGTTATGAAACTGGGTCTCTCGCTCAGTTGGGCGAGTGTTCTTCCCCACTGAGCTACCGGGTGTGCGTTGATTAGATAAAGAAAAAGGTCAATTCTGTTTATTAGATGAGAAAGAGAATAAACAATCATTGAAATACTTGAGATTAAATATTAAAATGAAGAAAATGGTGGATGAGTAATATCAGTCATCTTGAAGGTGAAGGTGAAGAAAGTGTAAAAGTGCACGGATGGAGGTTTCAAAAAATATAGCCTAAACTAAATAAAATAAATTCAACCTGAAAAAAAAATGTAGGGCGAAAATTATATTATTATTATTATTGTTATTATTATTGTTATTATTATTATTATTATTATTATTATTATTATTATTATTATTATTATTATTATTATTATTATTATTAGTAGTAGTAGTAGTAGTAGTAGTAGTAGTAGTAGTAGTAGTAGTAGTAGGTACTAAGTAGTAGTAGTAATAGTAGTAGTTGTTGTTGTTGTTTTAATGTAATATAAATTTTCCACTGAAAAAATGAAGGATATATAATTGAGATAAAAAAAAAATTTAAAACTAAAATTTTCCCCCCAAAAATGGCGAAACTAAATAATAAATAACAATGAAAAAAAAAACATTAACAAATGCTTTTTTTTTTAATTAGGCCTAATTTTAATTAGTCCTATAGTAGTAGAACTTTCTCTCCTTTATTTTTTAAACATTTATTTGAAACAAGAACGTACACTGTAAATGTCATAAAATCTGTAAATAGAGTCTTCAAGAAAATATTTACAGATATCTTTAGATGAGTAATCTCAAATGTAAACTTTCCTCTTTCGTTGTATGGGGTAAAATAAAGGAGCAATTTAACAATCTGGCAACATTTGGCAACCGTTCAAAAATCTGTTTACTGGGGAACTTTAATAATAATAATAATAATAATAATAATAATAATAAAAATAATAATAATAATAATAATAATAATAATAATAATAATAATAATAATAATAATAATAATAATAATAATAATAATAATAATAATAATAATAATAATAATAATAATAATAGGAAATCGTTTATTCTGTCAAAAATATTACATATTGCATTAAAATGACAATTTTCAATAAAAATACTTGTGTTGCAAGTTTGCAACATACGTTGTCGTAGTGTATCGTCGTAAACCCAATATGTGTGGCGTTACATTCACTTTTATTGCAAGAGAATTGGTATCGGACGTTTGCAACATAAGTACAGAACAAGTAAGGTCCAGTAACACATGCAGGCTGACCATGAAATATCTCATAACAACGACATTGTAAATTACTTCAAAATTTCTCATAGGTAGAGCAACTTTTTTGGTAGAGTCTCTTCCCATAAGAAAACTTAGACCGGATATCAACATCAAATGCAATGAGAAGTCCAATCATCTTAATATTTTACCCAGAGAGAGAGAGAGGAGAGAGAGAGAGAGAGAGAGAGAGAGAGAGAGAGAGGAGAGAGAGAGAGAGAGAGAGAGAGAGAGAGAGAGAGAGAGAGAGAGATCTTCACCTTATTCTTAATTTTCGTATATTTACTAATAATTCATCATCTTGCCTATTATTTAGTAAATAAAATTTATATATTTTTAAAAATTTAAACTTCGTTATTAAAAATAAAATCATATCCTTGAAAATGTCCAAAGTGAACTAGACGAAAGCTCGGATTATTGAAAAAAACGACAATTTTATTTTCCAGAAATGTTCTGAAAAAGATTGATGAAAATATTATCAAGGTATTTAGAAACATGGAGAAATCATTCAAAAATTACATCAAAACTAATGTCGATTCACGTTTTCTAATAATAATAATAATAATAATAATAATAATAATAATAATAATAATAATAATAATAATAATAATAATAATAATAATAATAATAATAATAATAATAATAATAATAATAATAATAATAATAATAATAATAATAATAATAATGTGCATAAAAAAATACCTGAAAAATCATTTATGATGGCCATAATAACTAGTAGGTTTTTAAAGGTTATATAAAAAGATGAAATAACTTTATAACAATTCTAGCTCTTCACACAACCGCCTGTTTCACTATAAGCGCTTTTATTTCTGGTTATAAGATTTTATACCATTCAATACAAGGAGTAAGCTACCAGTAAGTTAAAGCTGGTTTCGCCTGACTAATAAAACAGGTAAATCTAATATTCTACTGTTTAAAATAGGTCTGTCGAGTACGATTGGATATTGACGGTTGGAAAGCTATTACCTTGATTTGTGCCTCTCACTTAAATGGTGGCAAAATACTCCTCCTTTGTTAATGCTTCTCATATGAGTGGTGGGAAGAGCTCCCCCACTGGATTAGTGTCTCTCCTGTGGGTAGTAAACTAGTGATATACAAAAATATAAGCAAATACGAAAAGCTATAAAAGTTTCTATTATTACTTACAATAAACTTAAGATGTTATAATCCCCAATCTCAATTACGTATATACACGTCTCCTTCTGATGTTCATTCATATTTATATACTTTTCATAATACCATGTCCAAATGAAGATGCAAATGTCAGGTTAACGCAATGCGGATACAAATACAGATCTGAAGAGGCAATTTTATTTAATTTTGATTCACATCCTCCCGAAACTATTAGCAACAACATGATGATAAACCTTGCTCTTTTTTTTTAAGAAATATATGCACGACACGAGTAATTTCTTGAATTTCCATTTGTAATGGCTGACCATGAAACTTTCAAAATTTGGCTCTAGTACAGTTTGTAACTTGAAAGTAATGAATGAACTACTTTATTTACACAGTCGGAAGGATAATTACACCAATAATTATCACAAAACGATGCCAATAGCGGACTAGTAGCACATGGCAAAATACTTTAAAGTGGGTGTTACATCGGCTGCAGTGTAAAATTGTTAGTGAGATCTGAGAGAGAGAGGAGAGAGAGAGAGAGAGAGGAGAGAGAGAGAGAGAGAGAGGGAGAGGAGAGAGAGAGAGAGAGACGAGAGGAGAGAGAGAGAGAGAGAGAACGAGAAGACTGGTCTAATTTCTTCCCTTGAAAACTGTCCCACGCATTGAAACAGTTTGAAAATTATTATTATTTATTATTCATTATTTATTATTATTATTATCTATTATTAATTATTATTATTATTATTATTATTATTATTTATTATTTATTATTATATGTATTATTATTATATTCATTATTACTTGGTATCTCATTGTGGCCATTGTTACGTTCTCCGTTTCATCTCGTCTGCGTTTGTTGACAACTAATTTGTTAGATCATTTACCTATAAATAAAATTTTAAATCATAGTTAATATATATATATATATATATATATATATATATATATATATATATATATGGTACTATATAGTATATATATAATATATATATATATATATATATATATATATATTATATATATTATATATATTAATATACATATATATATATATATATATATATATTATATATATAATATATACTTATATATATATAGTATATATTATAATATATATTATACCTTAATAATATATATATATTATATATATATATATAATATATATATATATATAATATATATATATATATATAAGGTCGTAGCCAGGGAAGGGGCTAAGGGGATCTGAACCCTCCCCCATAAATTATTAAAATATATATGTGGTTTGAGAAGATTTCTTAGGTTTTAGTGGCTGTTGAAAGTACTAAAGGAGAATCTCTAGCAGAAGCAAATACTTCGAAGGTAGAAATAAATTATGACTTTCTTCTGATTGGACAACGATATGATGGTGTAGAAACAAAGAAGAAAAGTATTAAGAGGTATTCAAGCTGTGGAAAATATTCATTGCTGTTCACATTCATATGGAGTACAGCACATTTGAAATTTCATTGGCCGAATGAAAACTATTTGGACACTATTTTAAATCACCAAGGCTGGACAACTATTTTAATAGAAAAAAATAAGAAATATTTTCCCAAAGACAAAATGGACAAATCTAACCCGAATGTTAATGGAAAGTTGTGATGGACTCTTACGATTTAGAGACATTATTAAAGCAATTGTTGAATCTTTTAAGAATCTTTTAAGATATATTGAACCTCCTTCAAAAACTTCAAATTTTTTTGTGAATTTGTAATAAGTTTAAACTTTAATTATTACTTCATTGTGTACTACATTTCAGTACCCATCATTAATGATAGTAACGGCTCTTAATCTTATTGAAAATGTGATGCTTGCTTTGAAAGGTTAATGCGAAAACATTGCAGAATAATATTCAAGCATTTAGGAAGGTGCAACAGAACTTCTTCTTCTTTCTGTTAATGAAAGAATGAGAATGCCTCGTGTCATTTTTCAATTGCTTTATGCAAAATAAAAAAAAGACAAAACAATTCCAGTTCCTTTTCTTGATGATTTTCCAAACTAGTTAGAGAGAAAGTTCTATGCTTACCAATCTTAGTAAAATCATTCCAGCGATATCTGTTAAAAATTACACGAATTTTGTATATAAATTTGATCTATACAATCACATTTTTATTCTTAAAGGGTTCAAAACATACTTTCTCAATTCTACAGGATAAGAAAATTTAACAGAAATGGCTTTATTAAATGTTCATCGTACCTACACTATATAAACGGAGAAAGCTATCAATCATTTTGCTGTTAAGAGTGCAAGAATAACTTTATATATATATATATATATATATATATATATATATATATATATATATATATATATATATATATATATATATATATATATATATATATATATATATATATATATATATATATATTCCAAAATTAGAATACGTTCTCTCTTTTTCAACCTTCTCTGGTGATTTCAATGTTCACCAACGGCCAGTGGCTTTTCTCTAACTCTAAAGATACAGCTCGTGAACTTGCCTACCACATTTCTACCCTGACTTCGAGCATTTGATACAGCCCCCTACTTGTATCCCAGATCGTCTTCGAGATGAACCCAACATTCTAAACATTTTCGTTACCTCTTATCCTGTCTGTTAATTCTAATCCTTGTCTGCCTGTTGTCTGTTAAACTTTTTTCTTTTTCGGGTTCCTCAGATCTCCTTCCTATCTAGTGTCCTGTTTTGTTTCTTCAAGTCTTCAGCAGGAAACACCCCCGCTTAGGTGTGAGGAAACATTTTCGGCATTCGGTGCTGCTAACTAGTCGGACTTGCGGTCGTACTTCTTTGATTTCCCATGGAGATGATACTGCGGAAAGGTCACGCGAAGTGTGTTGAACTCATTGAACTTGTTCTCGTGATATTCGCCACAGGGGGCGCTGCCTTCAGGAATTCCCGATCTTCAAATCGATGACGATCTGGATCCTGGCGGCTGCTGGAGTGCCGGCGTTTGCCAAGCCTGATGCGCCACGGACAACTCGTGCCGCGGCAAGCGTGCTTTTGATGCGTTTATGCCGATTGATCTGTCGACGGATCCTGATCCGCCGAAGCGATCGACTGGCTCTCCAACTCATTTATTCGTAATATTGTTCTAATTATGTTATATCTGCTTTCTCTGAGTTTAATTATTATAGTTATTAGCAATTAGTAATTAGCATAGTTACTGTCTTACTGATAACGTATCAAATATGATCAGTACCTTTGAAAAATTAAATATGGACAATGAGTAAGAACTTGAGGAACAAGTTTGATTCAAGGTTTAATGAATGTCAAAACGAAGAAGAAGTACTACTTGATTTTCAGAACGAAGATGATAAAAGATTAGGTTCCAATGTTGTTAATATTGATTGCACGCGTGAGGTGAGGAATTAACGATTTACTATATACTCTTGTAGCAAATCTTATAAACAAGGCGAGACTAATAGAAAAAGCAACAAGTGTTCCAAAATTAATTGAAGTTTAAAGTGTTAAGGTGAAAAGTGAGAAGTACAGATGGAGTTTCTTTCCCCAACAGAGACATATACCCAAATGATCGTCAGAAAAAATGGGTCGACATTTGTAAAAAAAAAACAACAAAAAAAACATTTGGTTATTTAGAGTTTTTCTAACGAATCCAACAAAACTTAACCTAACCTAACCTAACCTAACCTAACCTAACCTAACCTAACCTTACCTAACCTAACCTAACCTAACCTAACCTAACCTAGCTTAACCTAACCTAACCAAACCTAACCTAACCTAACTTAACCTAATCTAACCTAACCTAACCGAACCTAACCTAACCTAACCTAACCTAACCTAACCTAACCTAGCTTAACCATACCTAATCCTAACCTAACCTAACTCAACCTAACCTAACCTTAACCTAACCTAACCTAGCTTAACCTAACCTAACTTAACCTAACCGAACCTAACCTAACCTAACCTAACCTCTCCAAACACCTGCGGCGGGCTGTACAGGAAATGTTTTTGATGTTGTATCGAACCTTTTTCCTGTCGACCTTTTGGGCTAGTCCCCCCCCCCCCAACAGTCAATGAGAGCAAATTGGAACCCTCGAAGAATTATTAAAATACCCTTACCTGGAAACAGAGGAAATTCAAGCAGAAGACTGACTTGACTGCTGGAGATTGTTATATAGAATGGAAGTATCTAATTAACATATTAGATTAGAGGAGAGGTTTTTAGCAAATAACAAAATTCCGTGAAAGAAGGAATAAAAAAAGGAAAGAATGTTAACTAAAAACAAAATATTTTTTCGGCCATCTTTGTTATTCCTTAGTTCAGCATCTTCTTCAGACTGAGGATCTAGGAATGATCTTCGTGAACTAGACTTAAAATGAAGAATATTATCGATCATGAATCCCAAGTCGGAGTCAGATTGTTCATCAGTTTCAGGAATTCTTTCTTGTGATTTCTTGTGAGGTAAAGATGAAGAGGTAAATGTTGTTAGGCACTGAGACCAACAAGAGCCCACAGAAGAGCGATTGTGAAATGATATTCATTCAATAAGAACCTTTCAACCGAAATTCTCTGGAAAAATGGTCAACAAAACTTAACCTAACCTAACTTACCCTAACTTAACCTAACCTAACTTAACCTAACCTAACCTATTCTAACTCCTGCGGCGGGCTGTACGGGAATTTTTTTTTATGCTGTGTCGACCATTTTTCTTGTCGACGATTTTCCCTTTCGACCATTTAGGCTAGTCCCCGTTCATTATCCTAAAACTTGGCAAAAGGATCCTTTCATAGAGCTTTGTTGAGCGCTTATTTCCAGATTTCAAAAATAATAAAATCAAATCTAAGGCCATCGTTAAAGAAGGATTTGATTGAAGCAGTTTTATTTATAAGAAACAATTATTTTGAACAAAATTATATATTTCATATGTTTAAAAATTCAAAGAGGAATTATTTTAAAAGTTAAGAAGAAAGCAAATTATAATTTATTCTATTTTTTTTAAAATGTTTCAATAAAATGTTTTCTAAATTTTAAACTGTAAGTCAAAGTAAAAGTGTCACTAACAACCCATCTTATTTTTAAAACTATAAAAATTTTATAACTTGGAGAATTAATAATATCACGTGTAAAGGGTGATGAAATTATAATTAAGAGCTAAGTCGGAGCCCGAGTTGGAGCCGGTTAAATTTAAAATGATAGAGCCGGAACCGGAGCTAGGGCCGGAGCCGGAGCCAGAGACGGTTAATTTTAAAATGATTTACCCAAAGTTGGAGCCCCTTAATTTCAAAATGGTGAAGCAAAAACTGGAGTCGGAGCAAGAAAAAAAATTACCATCTCCGCAACCCTGATTAAAAAGTAATATTTTATCATCAAATTTTAAACAAATATAATACTAGAAAGAACGTCATTTCCAAGGGTGTCAATCTTATTTTCCTATCTCTAACTCATCCACTTAATTTATTTTGATCTTGAGAAATGTTTATTTTTAAAAGACTTTTAACTTCACGTCACATTTAATATCTCGATTATGGTCGCTTCAGGGGTAATTTCCCACCCCTAAATTCTGTCGCCAGGAGCAACTGCCCAATTTGTCTTGCAAATACGTCCATATATATATATATATATATATATATATATATATATATATATATATATTTATTGTCTCGAGACATTTTTCTCATATTTATATTAAGTATTTAAAAAGACTCTAGGAATTGAAACTATATGGCATTAAGCAGCATTCTGATCCCAGAGTCCGAGATTACACAGTACAAGATCTTTTTATCAAAATATATATATATATATATATATATATATATATATATATATATATATATATATATATATATATATATATATATATATATATATATATATATATTCACCATTTTCATCATCATCATCATCATCATCACCACCACCTTCTATCTTATCTCCCCAAGACTGGAGGCAAGGTGTGTAACATACCGAAAACATAAAAATAGTAGAAGAATATGAAGCAAGTAGAAAAGAGCCCAGCCTTACCGTCCCCTTTTATACCACTCAAATGAGAACCCGTCGCAGTCAGAAAAAATCCAACCTAGGGCCACGGAACCGCGATGGACCCTCAACTATGACCTCTCGTCAATGTGTTGTTCATTCCTTCGCCCAGGTGGGCTACAACCATACCTCCTCACAAAACCCACCTTACGCATTTTATGCACTTCGCTAAA
>JABUQX010138230.1:0-2500 GCA_015478945.1 Trachelipus rathkii | reverse complement strand
GTAGGTAGTTCACCCACATTTTTAGTTTTAAATAATGAAATGGGAATTGTAAAGAGGACAAATTGCCAAATTTTATATGTTAAAAGAGCTATTTTGGTACCATATAAATTAAAAGAAAACAACCACAATAATAATAGCTATAATAATTATTGAATTCATTTAGAAATTTTCGCTCCTACTCTGATCTTAATAGTAAAATTATTTTGCCCCGGGTGGACGAATGACGTCATTTTCATCGTCAACTTATAAAGGAGCGGGCTAGTCTTTTGTCCTACCTATAATAATCGGATAAAATAATCTATAATATATATGAAACTGCCCTCGATCTTCCCGCGTAAATATGTAATGAAATATGTGGCTTGTGGGTAGTTTCTTTTGTGCCTCTTTTGTATCGAATGAAACTGGATTGATTCATTATTGAATATTAATTTATAGAATTACTTATGGCATTACACATATGCATACAAATTAAGTGAAATAATGCATAATGGGGTAAGATTTTATATTAAAGAAAAACGCTTTAAAAACTTCTATAAAACGAGAGCTCTATTTTTAAAAAAAAATGATAGGCCTAAGAAATTACTCAATTGAAATGTGTTTAAAAATTAAGTATTTGGTAAATATAATGAAAACAAGCTTTCATAAAAATAAATAGGTACGTATTATAATTATTAAAATATGTTTTCGATGTTTTCGTTGGCTATATATATATATATATATATAAGGTTGTTATATATATATATATATAAGAGAGTATATATATATATATATATATATATATATACATATATACATATATATTATTGTTATATATATATATATATATATATATATATATATATATATGGTGAAGGTTACCATAAAGGAAGGAAAAACTATAGACTTTTGAGGAAAGTTTATTTAGAAGAAAAGTTTACTATATATATGTAAAACATGAAAAGCAGTGTATTTAAAAAAAAAAAAATGGTGGTCATTTTTTTTATATTTGAGACGCATGTTAGTCAGTATTTTTTGATTGATAACATGAAGATGAGTTTATTTATTTTTATTTTTTAACTAATGGGAATCAGAGCCGGTTCATCAACTGACAGGTAGATTATGCTTCTCTGGGAGGCTCGTTTTGTTTATGTCACCGTTCTCCTTCACGGGTATGGAATCCTCCTTCAGCCTCAAAGTCGGTTGATTTCATTTTGGCCTTGTAAAATACTCTTTATATACAGTATTTTTACACGGCCAAGCAGGGGGGGCTCGAGCCGACGGGGAACAGAGGGGACGTTTTCCATACCCCCCGGGGAGGGCGGAGGAACCCCCCGCGACAACCTGCTGGGGTCACTTCCCAAAGGAGTAAGTCTGGAGACCCTCCCCCGGAGGTGGAAATAGTCCTACCCTGTCGTTCCCCGGAAGGCCGAGACCTCTGACTCCTGCCATCGGTGCGGTATACCCTTGGGGTTCCCATTAGTTTAAAAAAAAAAAAAAAAATATAAACTCGCAAACCATTAAAAATGTTGCACGATCTAAAAAAGTACCCTGCAGCACATGTCTGGAAGTACTATATAAAAAAAAAATAATAAAAAAAAAATAAAAATTAAAATACATTGCTCATGTTCTATATATATATAGTAAACTTTTCTTCTTAAATAAACTTTTCTTAAAGTCTATATAGTTTTTTCCTTCCTTTTATGGTAATCCTTTTCACCTTCATGCCATTACACACATACAAACCCCACCATCCTATTCCTTCCAGGCATCACCTGAATTATTATTACATATACATATATTAAATCAATTTGAAAAATAAAAAAGTATTAAAATAGAAATAAATAACATTCAAGAATGGAATTGTTTTATTATGAGAAAGAGGAGCATATTACATACATATATATATATATATATATGCAGCATATATAATAGTGGAGTGGTTCTTAGGGGAGAGTGATCAAGAATCGCTCTGGTCTCTGTTCTTTATAGAGGCCTCTAGTGACAGATAATGAGAGTGTCTCATCAAGAGCTGCATATATGAGTGAGAGGAGGAGCAGGAGATAATATGGATGGATATTCTATTTATAAACTAGGGAGCGAACCAAATTGTTACTGTCATGCAGATTTTAATGACTGCAGTGGTGTTTTCACAGGAAAAACACCTGGGTCTCAGGGGCCCCGTGCCTCAGGGTTTGGCAAGTGACGCCCAGTCCCAAAGTCCAGGAGTCGCCACTGGGAGAAAGAGGAGAAAGAGAAAGAGGAGGAGAGGAGGAGGAGGAGGAGGAGAGGAGAAAGAGAGGAGATGGAATGAAGGAATGGCGGAAAATGATTTTATATATTCTTAAAATTCTTTGTTTTCTAATATTGTTAAAGAAAAACCTTATTTTAATGGATTTAACCATATATATATTATATATATATGAGCATATATATATATATATATATATATATATATATATATATATAATATATATGAGAGAGAGGAGAGAGAAAGAGAGAGAGAGATAATGGAAAGGTGGAA
>JABUQX010138229.1:0-12500 GCA_015478945.1 Trachelipus rathkii | reverse complement strand
GAGAGAGAGAGAGAGAGAGAGAGAGAGAGAGAGAGAGAGAGAGAGAGAGAGAGAATGGAAAATTACCCCAATAATAGCAACAATACTTAAAGTTATGCAGCAAAAAAAAAGGGAAAACTATTTCTTTTTATGATACTTCTATTCTGACTAATCAGTTGACATGCATAAATAAATATACAAACACGCCCGACTCGGATATTTAGTAGAGATGTAGTTGAAATCAATTTCACTTTTAAAATTAAATTACACTAAATAGTTTTAAATTTATACGTTTCTGTATAATTAATTTACGCACGTTATAACAAATATATTAATATTTCAATCATATGAATGACTTTTCAATGATAATTCATATTTATTTTTCTTTTATTGAAAATAAATATTAAGTAGAATTGTAAATACAGGTCAGTGAGTCGGTAGCCTAGCTTCAGTTTGACCTTCCGCTTGATGAAGCGCCAACGGCTCTATTCTGCTTACGAGTCTATAAAAATTATTATGTATCCATAGACTGTCTACCTGTGTTCTGGCCCCGATCCCTCGACTCCGAGACTTCCACTATTGTCAAAGTGAAACACAAAAAATGATTATTGATTTTTCTGACTCCCGATGACCCCCGACTCCGAACCTAACCAACTTCACAAACAAAAAATTTTAGTAGTTTTCGACTTGCCGACTCCGACTGAATTCGGGAACTTCCACAACATCAAACAATAAAAAATTTATTTGGTTCGAGTAATAGGTTCTTTTTCCCGACTTGACGACGGCCCGCGACTATTTCCGACTTGCCAGGCCCGACTCCGACTCCTAGCCAGGTCAAATTCAAAATTTTTCGACTCTGCTTGACTCAGACACCAGGAGTGCTTACCAGACAGAAATTTTTATTACGCCTAAAATTAAAATACATTTTTAATTTTTTTATGTTCATACATATTTGAGAAATAAAAAAAAAAAAAAATTAATAAATGAGTATTATAAAAATATACCACTGTGTTCCAGATGTAGAGATCTAATCTCCCCAAATGATGTTTAACGTAAGTAAGCATATAGTTCGAATTATTTTAGATACTCGGAAGCTGTATCGAGATCACCTTTCAGCACCCACCTAAAAAAATAGAGGAATAAAATAATGATTTAAATTCGGAGATTTATCAAGTAAAAAGAGGCTGATTATGGTGACATAGATAAACACCAAATGTAGCTAATTTTTTTAGCTCCGGATCTAAAAACGCTGTGGTTTTGTTCAAGAGTAAATGGAGTAGTTTTGTTTTTGTGTGTCTAGTAGTTCATTTCTATCAGAGCAATTTCAAATTTTCAAGAACCACATTTTAATGACATTCTGTCGAAAGATCAACTTCCAAAGTTATTAGCAGACCTTAAATGACTTCAAACTTGAACACAAGATCGGCATTAGATAGCAATCCATGTGCTTTCAAAATGTTAAATACGGAGCCCAGAAACTAACTCTATTCCGCCGTCGGAAAATTGTTGTTTGAGTGCTATAGAAGAGTGGTCAGGAGCTGTTATGAACTCGAAGGTCGTTATCCTAATTTTCCACAACCCACAAACTCTTTTTCTGAATTTATTATGCCCAATATAGAAAAACTCGCGGCCGTGTAATCCGATGTGACGGGGATCAACATAAAGAGAAAGAAGAGTGGACCGAATTAATATATTTGCCTGTTTGGGAACAGAAAAGGTGGGTGAGCACCAAGAAGGCCAGATGATAAAATCCTTTGTTAGTAGAGAGCAAATTAGTATCGAGGAGTGTAGGAGAGGGAGAAGCATCACACCGTTTTTGTACTTTGGATATATTCTTTGTATAGCAATGTTAAACCGGAATCTGAAGTATAGTTTGGTGTTCAGTTGAAAAACGCAAATATTACAAGAATTCCAGGGAAAAGGAGAAAAAAGAGTTTTTTCGAAAATTTTTTTAGAATAAAGTTTTCTAAAATGACTTCCGAGATCAAGAGACTATTTAGTGTTGAAGACAAACAATAGAGAAAATAAAAAAAAACGCAATGTAGACTTGCACCGAAATTACCGAACAAAGAGCCTGTAAATTTAGAACTGATAAGAAATAGTCTTGGGTTTGTGATCGGACAAACACAAGAAAAAATATACACACAGTGAGTTGTATTGAATCCGATTTCAAGAATTCACCAATAAGGAGAAGTGGGGACTGTGGATGAAATGGAACAACGCTGACGACAACAAATCAGAGAAAAATCGAAAAATTTACTTCCTTGATGAGGGTTGGCTGTTGTATATAACGGAGCCTAAATCCCTAATGTCAGTCGTCGGGTATTTCGAGATGTCCAGTGAACAGGCTCTATTGTTGGAACAAAAAACTGGGAAAGATTTAAATGATCAATGTGAAGTATATATACAATAGTACATAAATCTTATGTGTTTGGTTTGTTGGTTGGAAATATAATAAAAAAATTCTGAAAATGAATGATCCGAACGTACAGACACAGATATAAAACACTACAAATAGGGGGAAAATACAATAGAACTAGTTTTAGAAGAGAAAGATGGCAAAAAAAAGACACTAATTTTATAAGGGAATATAATAGTTATTATTTTAATTAGTTACAAAAACGATAGCAGGTGTCCTCCCCAATGATTTATTTAATGTTTCCATTTAATTAATAGAAGTAATTATAGTAGTGGCTGAAAATGGGATCAGCCCCAGCTCAAAATTGGATCTTGCCCTTTATAATATATAAAAGAATACATACTTATAAGACAAAAAGATAATTGCTATACCAGTTAAAGCAGACAACTATATATACAATAAACAAATATATATTTCAAGATTATTGTAATATCACAAAATTATTTATATAAAATTACTGTAATAGTGCTTATATAAAATAGTAAATTAATATTCTAATTAATTATATTATTAAATAAACTATAACTCATTTAATTAAATAAATTAAACATGATTTATATACTTTACTATAATCTCAATTCCACTTCCTGCTTTGCCCTATTCTGTAGTGACAATTACCAATACAGAGGCTTAATTAACAGTGCAATAAAGCATCGCCTATAGATAATGAAAACATAAAACCAGTATCCCTCAGCCCCTCCACCGAATTCCTTCCTTAGAGATTCGATATCCCTATATGTTATAACTAAATATATTATTATATATAATATTATATATAATATATATAATATATAATTAATATAAAAATAAAATATAAATGATAAAAATATATTTTTTTAATGAATATTAAATTAGTAAAAACAAAATATTAAATATTAAATTAAATATATATATAATTAACTTCCTTATCTGCATACGCATAAATGCGAAAGTCTTCTTTCTGCCAATGTTCTACTGTAAGGCTATATGCTTTTCCTTTTACCATTTTCCACTCAATATTGCGTAGGTTCAGGTTTCCCTATCCATGATTTATACCAAGCTATTATTATTATAATTATATTAATAATTAATTAATATATTTATATAATATTTTTTTAATATTATTATAATTAAATATTAATTAATTATTAAATTATTATAATTTATCTATTATATACGATTATAAAATTATGTATTGGTTTAATGAATTAGTATAGACGTATGAGAACCATAACGTGACATCAGTAAGTGTATTATTATTATTCTTTAATTATTTATTAATATATTGTTTTTTTTTCTCCCTTGGTTATTCAATTTTATATGGATTAGGGGTTAATATTAGATAATATTTTTATAATTAGTTAGGATTATTAATTATTATTAAATGTCAGAATGAATTTAAATTAACACTTCTTCGTATAATGGATAAGTATGAAGCGAGTGTATATAAAGGGAATTCTATTTATTATTCTTCTCATTTATAGTCTCCATTTTTGTGTGTTAATGAATATTGTATAAAAGAGTGTGTCGAAGTTAGTTTATTCCAGCTTGATAATAGTGCATTGAGGTGTGTTTAAAAGGAAATAGGTTGATAAGTAAATCTTAATAGAGAATTAATGAATTATGGTTTATATGTATAGATTAGACATTCCTCTGGGTTAAAGAATAAATAATGTAATAGATGGTTAACACTATATTTGATAACATAGTTGTATGATTTATAAATAGGATAATTAGGAATACTGATTAGATGAGTTGACAGAAAGAATGTGTAGTAGAACCGAAAGTGGGGTAATAAGACAGTTAAAGGCTTGGTAATATTGCACGATTAGATCTGTTCGATGCTGCGGCTGACACAGATCTAATGTCTGAGTGCGCTAGTGTCTTTATACATGAGTGGAAATGGTAGTCCATTACCGGAAGTATAAAGTGAAACTATGTCGAATAAGAGGTATAGATCTAAAGTCAATGTGTTCAGATGAACAAATCTTATGGGTTTTTTTTAGTGTGAGAAGAATTGATATAAAAGATGAGGATAATATACCTTGGTCTTCGAGACATCTAGTTAGTGTTAAGAAAGTATATAATGATTAAGAATAAATTCGAGTAACACATAATGTCAATTTTGGTCTTGTAGTGCTTGGAATAAGAATATGTAATTGATAGTCTGTATAAAGCGGATAATAATGTATAGTGTGAGTGTGTGTTAGTAAATCACCGGATGAACCATAAAGAAAAGAAGGGATGAATATCAAGTAAAGAATTTTACAGCAGTAGATATGAGTAAAAAGAGTATAAATTTATATTACACTAACACATAAGTATCTATATAATAATATAATATATAGAATATATATATATATATATGATATATATATAAGATTATAATATAATATCTATATATAATATATATATATAATAATATATATATATTAATATAATTATATATTAATATTTAAATATATATAAATAGTTATTATATAAAAATTAAATATAAATTATATATATATTAATATATATTATATAATATATATATATTAAATTAAATTATTATATATATATTGATATATATTATAATTACATATATATACTTGTTCTTCTAGAAAATCAATTATTATCTAAAAGAATATTTATGTTCGATAAAAAGTATTATTTAATTGAATATTAATTAAATGTATTTCTATTTTGATAATTAATAGATAATATTAATTTGTAATAATGGATATAATATATTTAATAATTGTTACATCCTAAGTTTAATGACGTAGTTGTTATTGACGAATTACATTTCTAATTTTAGGTAACCCCGGCCCCGCCCGCCCCGGCCCTCATCCATCATTTTAAAATACCCGGCCCCGGCCCCGGCCCGGGCAAAATTCCCAGCCCCGGTTCGGATCCCTTACCCTGTAAGAAACTAACATAATCAACATTCTTAGAAGACTTGAACATTTAAAATAAGTGAATTGTCTTGGAAACCTCACATCACATCGGTTGCTATGGTCTCAAAAGAAACTGGGAATTTAATTGTTTTGTTATAATTGCTGAATAATTTTTTTCTTGCATCAAGATAGGAATGCTCCAGATATATATAAAGGTATCATTAATTCGCCGCCTCGTTATGAGATAGCTGTTCGCAACACATTTTGTAAATGCGTTAACCGGTGATCACCCCCTTTAATTGGATTAGTAGAGTATGAAGCTAAGGGCTAAGAGGCTATAAACTGTCCCATTACTTTCTGACTCCCTTATAAATTTACCCTCTGTCTCTGCGTCGTGACGTCGTTGCCCTATCTTCTATTTTCTTGTCGGTAATAACAAACAAGCAGGTGCTCTAGGAGAATTGACCTCCTCGCATTTCTACTCCCACCACTGCGTCGCCTGTCTAATACATAAAGATGCCTTGTTCCTCAGTGAATATGATTATGTTATATTGAGGACTCAAGACACTCGTATGTGGTACCTCACTTCTATTAGCCAGGACCACCATCTTTTTTGACTTCCTTGGCCTTTCAGAATAAGTTATATTTGTTGCAAAGAAATCTCGCTATAAGTTCTGAGAGATACTCCTCCATTTAAATCCCGACTATTCTCGCCCACCTGAGGGAATTGCAAATAAGGCAGACGGTAAAGAGAGTCGTGTGTTGTTGTTTACGAATTCCAGTTTATTATGTAACGGTGTATGATTCGTAATATTGCATTAATTTGAATAATTAGTTTATTTTATTTATTTTTTTGCCATCTTCTCAATTTGATAATAAAGTTGGCATATCCCTAATTTTACTGAGTGGTTTACAAGTGATCGATAGTAAACAAATTACTCAGACACTACACAAAGCCTACCCATTTCCTCTATTATATATATATTAATTTACTACTAAATATATATGAATTGCAAATTATAAAAAACACTATGCGCCTTTACTCTCCCTCTCTCGCTCCCCTCTACTCAATTCATCATACCTCACCTCAGCTCTTATCCTGTAGTGATAACTGTCCGTCTCATCATGTTAGTAATCTATTATAATTAAAAATTTTAAAAATTTACATTTAAATATTATTATATATATATATAGTTTTGTATATATATACTTTATATATATATGAGTTATATTATGTAGAATAATTTTAATTATTATATATATAAATAATTATATAATATAATTATATATATAATTATATATATAATATATAATAATATATATATTTATATTAATATATTATATATAAAGAATATATTATATATTATAGATATAATATATAATGATATATATAATAATATTATATAATAATATTATTTATCTTAAATAATATATATAGTATATTATATAATAATATATATAATATATATATATTAAATATATAATATTTATATAATATAAATATATAATATAAGAAATATATATAATTATATTATATAAGATATAATATAAAATATATATTAATATTATTAAACAATAATATATATATATTTATAATATATAGTTATAATATATATAGATATATATAAATTAATTGATATTATATATATAATTATGATTATATTATATAATATATTAATAGTTAATATTATATATATATATATAGAATATATAGTATATATTATATAATAAATTATTTATATTTCATATAATTTGATATATCAAATTAATCGTCTTTTGCAATTTGAACTTGAATAAAAAATATTAAGTTTTTACATACCCAAAAGAAAATAACGTCAGAGGAAAATGTTAAAAATGAATTTTTGATATTATTAATCATTAATTAAAAAAGTACCTAATTTAGATTTTGAAAACAAAATGCAAAAATTTGCGCCGCGAATTATTGCTTCTTAAGTTGAAGAGTAATAATTATATAATAAAATTTTATTTTTCTTATTAGTTGAACAAGGTTCCTACACATGTTTAAAGGTATATAGTATATATTATTCTAGTAGTATAAATATATAATATAAATATAAGATTATATAGTATAGAATATATTATTTAATTATAGATAAATATTATTAATATATATAATAATTATAGTATAATATAGTTATAGAAATATAATTTAAATATATATATAATAAATTATATAAAATATATAATATAAATAATATAATATGTAATATATTAATATATAAAAGTATATAATATGATAAATTGCAGAGAAAGAAGTACTTTCCCTGACTGTGTAAATCACGGTAATGGTACATAATTTAACCTTCTGTGTGATTCAAAGCCCGGTTAAGCATCTGGTATACATGCCGAAGGCAACATGTTTAGGCTTAGGACCCCCATCGAAAAAGCTCAACGTTTGCACCAGATTATATAGTAGACAGACTTGAAAGCATAAAGAAAACAGCTAAAACTGGGGTAAGGTATATCATGAAAAAGGTGACTCCCTGAAAGAGTTAGTACACACAGCGAGACAAAAGTATGCTATATGATATTTGTACTGACATGAGAACTATTTAATAAGAGAGATTATGGAGTACCAAAATAGATAAGCCCTAATCTACAATTTTCAATTGTTGACATCGTAGAATCTCACTTACTACTTGCTGAATGTTACTGCATCTCGTTTCTCTCATCTCTCTTCTCCTCTCTCTTCTCTGCTCATCTCTCAATTTCATATGACCTAATCTTCTCTCTCTCTCTCTCTGTCATACTCCATCTCTCTCCAAAAAACAAACGTTTTTATATAAGATTTTTCTATTTCTTTAGGTGCTGACCTCGTAACACACAAAATTTCAAGTAAGAGTATGAAGGTTTGTGCATTTACAGTAATAATTTAAATGCATTAAAATAATACCAAACGTTGTGCTTGAAATGAGGAGATAGCGATTTTTTTTTATATTTATATAATTCAATTGATATCAGCTTAAGTAAAAATAAATATTTTTATTACTTTTAAATAATAAATGAAGCACTCACTTAGTCACGAAAAATGATTATAATAGTAACATCTAAGTTACTAATTATATATAATATATTTATACTAATAAACTTAAATATTAGTATATAAGCAAATCATTTTAATTTACAATATTTAAGCATAATTAACCTAAAATTACGAATTAGTGATGTACGAAATATTGGATCCTTATGTTTTGTAATTTTTTTTTATATATAGTTTTAAATACTAAAATCCATGCTTTTGTATAGTTTTAAAATTCACATGAAAAGATTCATTATTAAAAATACCATTTTGTTTAAGTGAATAGTATAATATAGTATATATATAATATATAATATATATATAATATATATATATATATATATAAGATATATATATATATATATATAATATATATATTATATAATATAATATATAATATAATTATATATATTTTAGATATATATAATAGGTAAGTTGCATAATAGAACAAAGAAAACTATAGACTTTAAACAAAGAGCTTTATGTAATTAAAAAGTTCATAAATATATGTTGAAACCCTAAAAATCATAGTAATTGTATTTTTTGTGTTGCATGTATCTCATCGAATTTCTTTTTAATTCCCCCATTTAAGGGCTCGATCCGACGGGCAGACAGGAGGGGACGAATTCTCCCGTCCGTCCACCGAGGCCGAGCGAGACCGATTCCGCCATCTTGCGCTTTACCCTATGCATAAATTCCTTTAGTTAAAGTAAGACCATAGTGTAAAGGGAAAAATTATCTCTTTTTAACTAAAGGAAATACCATAGGGTAATCGCAAAATGGCGAGATCGGGTTCGCGCCCTCCCGTGGACGATTGGGACTTCATCCCCTCTGGTCCGCCGTCCTCGAGCCCCTAAATGGGAAATAAAAAAAAAAACTTTTGTGAATATATTAGTAGAAAAAAAAAAAAAACGCTGATTTTTAGGTTCAACATATAATTAAAAACTTATAATCTAAATAAATTCTTGAAAAGTCTATAGATTATTTTGGTTATTATGCAAACTTCACCCCATTGTTTTATCATATATTTATATAATAATATTTTATATTATATATATATATATTATATATATATATAATTATATAGTATATATATATATATATTATATATATATAATCATTTCCACCACATAACCTCCAATCCCGAGTTCGGAAAGTAACCTCAATCCCGAGATCGGAAAGTGATAGGGAAAGTATTTGTATGGTTTCTGACCCAATGGTAAAGTGCAAGGATATTGAGCCCGATAGCAAGCCCTGCTTCAGCCCAACTCAGTCGGAGTGCTTGCCACCGCGGGCGTGGGCTCGCATCCTAATACGCTGCCTTTCCAATGCGAGAAGCATGAGAAGATAATTTTTATGTTGAATAATTTTCTGTGTATTTATTGGCATATTTGTAGCGATGTTGTGTGTATCGAGATTAGTTAAATCCACTATCCGTAAACTGCAATACATAAATATTCAGGAAGGAAATCTCCTATGACAGCAATTTTTGTGTCTCCATTCACGTAAGCCGAACGAGATCGCGACCCCATAACTGAGAGGGAATCCGCGTTCTTAAGGTAAATTCAAAAAGCTGCCTTAACCCACTGACCCAAACGATGAAATATTATATGGTGAAAAGAAATTTATATAATAATATATATAATATTATGGGCACCAGTAAATATATATATATATATATATATATACAATATATAATATATATATATATAATATAATATATATATATATATATATATATATATATATATATAATAATATATATATATTATTTATATATATATATATAATAATATATATATATATAATATATATAATAATATATATTATATATATATATATATATATAATATATATATATAATATATATATATATATATATATATATATATATAATATATATATATATATATATATATTAGTTGGCACCGTCCGTTACTAAAGGAGTTATGTTTTGTGAAACAGAGTAACTGACTCTTTTTTGCTGCTGTATCGGAAAGTGTAACGAATGTTACTTTTCTGGTCCGTTACCACGTTACTAATGATTCGTTCCTCGTTACTAACTTATGTATCGAATGGCTTTGTTGATATCTGTAGCTACGAGCATGGCAAGGGGTTGTTTTTTTTGTGTTTTTTTTTAAATCCCGTTAGATATGTTGGGTCAAGTCAGGGAGAAGTGTGGTGGTAGAGCCATGTTGTGATCCAAAGAAGGGGATTAAAGGAAGACTTTGAGAAGTAAATAAGTTTATTAAATACTGTTAACATAGGAGAGGATGGATTAAAGTTTATAGGAAGAGGGATTATTAGGTGTTTTATTTGATTTTGTATTATATTATAAGGGCCATGTATCAGAAATGTGGTAACATATATAATATTATATATATATATATATATATTAATTATATATATATAATATATATATATTATATATATATATATAGTATCTCACGGCACCAGACTATTGCATCAATATTGGGTGAAGGGAGAACCCATAATTCGCTTATACCTTTAAAGCAGTGACGATATATTAGCGCTGTACCGCATCAGGTTCCGGCTGGAACTTCACGGCCGGAACCTCGATTTTTAGAAGTTCCGGTTCCGGCCGAAACTTAACCTTGTTCCGGCCGGAACTTACCGAACTTTCTACTTTTTCAAATGTCTTGCTTAAAAAAAAAAATCGACTAAAAATTTGATAAATACTCAGTTACGAATTAATGGCATAAAAAATAATATTAAGAAAATTGATGATAATATGTGAACGAATATCATGATAAAATGACCCTCGACTCTATAGTTTCGAAAAACTTTAAAATATAAACAAAAGTTACAGGAAATGGGCTAGCTTAATACATTCTTAGGGTTTTGGGATTTAAATGTGGATATTTCTGCGTTTATAAATTTTATTTAATATCTTAATTTTTGACATTTTTGTCATTGTTACATATCACAACCAAACTTGCATTTCTGTATATGAGTGGCTATGTTTTGTGGAGTATATATATAAAGATTAAGAAATTTGCGATTTAGGATTCTTCAGTGATTTTTCCACTCATTTCACCCTCTCAACTTTAATTTTAGAGTTTAACTGATGAAAATATTATTATAATTTAATTATTATTATTAAGTTATGAATTAATTAATTTAAATTATTAAGATAATATTTTAGCTTGATATTAAATATATACCTTATGTGCTCTATTTTATTAATTTCTTATGCATATATATGATTTGGCAGATGGTTTAAAAAGACATATTTACATTTAACATATTAGGGAAATATTAACTTATTAAATTATATAATAGTTTAATAGCAATCAGTATATAATTTATTAATTTTAGAAAAAACAAAATTTTGGCTTAATATAATATAATAAAAAAAATAAAAAAAAAACTAATATATACTATTATTTAGTACTTATAAAAAAATCTATACCCAATTTAGGCAGTTATGATTTATAATTTAATTTGATTTCTGATTTATTGTGCCAACCCTGCTCTAGAATCTAGACTCTGGGATAAATAAAATTTGTACAGATTATTAGTATAGGGTACTGTTATTATTATTATATATGTATTATTATATATTAATTATTATTATTTAATAGGATGTGTGGTCATGTAATATTGAGTGTTTATTAATAACCTATATTTATGTGTATTTTAATAGTTATCAATTGGTGTTATTATAAACCATATGTGTTTTTTTAAAACTTACACATACAATGAAAAAACTGAATATTTCAAAAAGTAGAACATCTCTTATCTTCAAATACAACAAGCATAGCGAGAATAAAAAGATATATTCTTATATATATAAAATTAATATGTTACGTTATAAATTTAATGAATAATCATACTTTTGAGTCTATATAGTATGATATGGTTTTCTCAATTAGTTATTTCCAAGCTTTCTGCAAGATTACCACGCAAGCAAACGTCCAGATCAAACATTATCAAATGTGTACATAAGACTCAGTTATATGTTATATTTATATATTTGAAAACGAATTCTTTTATAAAATATAAATATCGTGTAAAATAACTAAATAACTAAAAAATAAATAAAATAAATTTATAAAAAGTTTGAGAATTTTAAACTTTTACATAAGAAGTTGTTAACGAAAAAGATATGTTTCAAAAAAATTGGACATGTCGTTAATATTTATGTTTATCATTGATTTTGTTTACCTTTAATAAGTAATAG
>JABUQX010138228.1:15000-17605 GCA_015478945.1 Trachelipus rathkii | reverse complement strand
CTAAAAAAAAAAAATTCCAAAGCTTTCTGCTTCGCTTGAAAAAAATTGTATATATAATACAATTAACTATATATATATATCTAGCTTATATATATTATACTATAAGTATATATATATATATTACTTATACTATTTATATAACTATATATATACATATAAAACTATATATAGTATATATATAATATATATATATATAATATATATCTATATATAATATAATATATATATAATATATACTATATACAATTATATATATATATCGATAGTATATATATATATATATAAATATATATATATATTATATGGTAGCCTCCCGATTAACCGTCATTATTGTATCTTAAAAAACTATTTAATGCTACCACTAAAAAGAAATTGAAATAGAAAACTTGTAAAGAATGGAAAGGAAAATACTTAAAAAAAAATACAAAAAAAAGCGGTTTTAAAAAGAAAGTTAATAAAATTTTAAGTTAATGAAATTGGAATTGTACGATAACTTGAAATACAAATAGCGCATTTTTATTTGTGACATCAGTGTAAGTGTAAGGAGGTTTGAGTGAAGATGTTATTGTCCAATTTGTTGTCACCTCTTATGAATAAAACAGAAATAAAAACATAACGTTTGTTTATAGTACAAATTAATGATCTTTTCTCTATACTATTGTTGAGGAGTTTAGATCGTATTTGAGGAAATTATCATTTGAAGCTGATTTTATGAATGAAAACATTAATCCAATTGCATACCAGGCTACCACGCCCCCATATTGTTTGTTCAACAATTTTTTGGCGTAAAGCACGTACCTTAAATTCGGGCATTTACTTACGAATTTGTCCAAAGCTTGACAAAATCGAACGCAAACTCGTTCATTTCTTACGCTTCGTAAGCCCAAATCCAAAAACGAAAACTGATGTATTGTAAAGTCGTTTTCGTCTTTTGGCATTTGTGCTTACGAAATAACGAGAGATGCTCGAGGCATTCTTTTGTCAAACTAATGCGCATAAATCGGTAAAAATGTCGAATTAGGAAGTGCTCTATGCGAAAATGTAACAAAACAATATGGAGACGCTGGTCACGTCCCGTTTGATTGAATGAATGTTCATTCAGTAAAAATAATCACATTATGTTGCATCAATTATTATTGTAATATAAACCATTTGTTTTGTTTTTTAAATTTTTCCAAAACAATTGTGCTCCATCACAACAGCTGATTTCCATTGTTGAACAAAAGTAACCGCAAGAAATCGCGGTCGTCTTTTGCACGAAATTCGGCTTAAAAAACTGTGTAAGCATTCCCTTACCAAGCGTAATGCATACAAGGTACGAAAACGGAACAACGGTATATATTAATATATTTACATTGTTATATATATATATATTATATAAATATATATATATACTATATATATATATATATATACTATATTATAGTATATATAATAGTATATATATAAATATTATATATATAGATATATATATATATATATAATATATATACTATCATATCTATATATCCTACTGAATCTTCTGCACTTCTTGCCAAAAACAATCTCTTATAACAACTTTGTAAATCGTGCCTTTCCTCTTCTTATTCGATCTGATCGGGTTCGTTGCTAATCTCACAACTAAAATGGCCCATTTCATTTGGCCTCCATAATTTTCCTCCAACCCAACCCTGGACGATTCTCGGCATGTTCCCCTTCTTCCTCCTATCCCTCCTCTTTGCAGGCTGTCCTATGCCGCTTCCCTCGTGATTACATTTTCCGATCGGTGCATGGGCTCCTGAAAATTATAAACGTAGGAAGGCAGGCGGCTCGGATAGCGTTTCCTTCCGACGATCATGAAGGGAGTGTGCTTCCGTTCGCGTGACCCCGCAACCTCCGTTCAACCTATATTCTCTATGTTTTCAATACTCATCACTTTCCCTATATGTTTGGAAGCACGCACATGTCCAACCTATTTCCGAAAAAAAAGGAAGTCGCCTCTGATCTTCTCTAACTATCCGCCATAAGCTCTCACCTTGTATTTCTATCCGACAGATTTTTGAAACCCTTCTCAACACCTCCAGTTTTCTTATAGATCACCTGAATAATCTTATTCAACTTTTACCCGATCGCCAGTACGGCTTTTCGGCGCTCAGGTTTACTGGCGATATACTTTTCTTTCTTACTCATTTATGGTTTTCCGCTCTTAGGAACTTACGGGAACTTGCGTGGTGGCGCTTGAAAAAATCCAAAGCATTGACCAGGTATGGCACGTGTCACTGCAACCTTCCATCCCTTCCTTTGAGTTTCCTCCTTCTCTTTGCTTACCTATGTCTAATTTTCTTTCAAATCGTAAAATACCGGATGTTGTTGAGGGACGACTTCTTTTTCTGTCAATAGTGGTGTTCCTCAGGGTTCTGTCTTATCTCCTACTTAATCCTACTTTTCAGTAATGATCTCACCTGCACATCTAACTCTATCCACTCATATGCCGATGACTCGACCTTTTATTCTTCAACTCATTTCAATTCTACTTCCCCTTTTACTTCTTAGGAATTGCCTCTCGTCTTAATCTTGCCGATTTATTCTCGCTGATCTGGATTAGAATTTCCGGTTGGGGTCGTTT
>JABUQX010138228.1:0-10000 GCA_015478945.1 Trachelipus rathkii | reverse complement strand
AGTGGTGTGCCGAGTCAAAATTTTGGGACAAAAGAATCCGAGTCCAAAATTTTGTCGGATCTGAGTCGGAATCTAATTCCAAGTTCTAGCAAATTCATTTATTGTAAAAATATTGCAAATTACTCTATAAGATATTAATTAAATATAAAAAGCATAATAATTTTAATAATAATACAATTTTAATTTTAAATCACATTGTCAAATATGTATTTATATAATGAAAATACAATGTCTTACTAAGAAGCCTTAATGATGAAATATATTACCTAGCATAGAGTACTCTTTTTACTTTTATTACCTCAATTCTTTCAGCTAGAAAATCCAAGGAAAACTTGATAAAACTACATCAGAGATTACTGAACTGTAAAGTTATAAAATAAGTGGCAAGGGTTCTATGAGGATACATCATCACTTATGCTGAAATGGAAAGTAAAATCCTTTAAGATAAAATCCTTAACACTTTTAATCTTTGATGATACGCCATCTTTTAATGGAATGTTCTCAACCGACGCAATATTCAACAACTTTATGTAGTCTGCTGTGAACTTTGGTTGGTACAAGTCTAAATGAAGAGGCGTAAATATTTGATTGCGAAAAAGATAAAAATTTTAAGGGTTTTATGTAAATTATAAAGGGTAACCTAAATTAACCTAACCTTCAGCTTATAGGGCATTTTCAATTGATTTGAAAAACTCCTTCTAATTTAGACTTGTGCCCTTTGGTTTTCTTATTCAAAATCTATTTTTTTTGCTGCGGTTTTGGAAGCTTCAATTTCACTAGTGGAATGGTCAGAAACCTGGGGTTTAAAATTTGGGTACAAGTCTAAATGAAGAGGCGTAAATTTATGATCGCGAAAAAAATAAAAATTTTAATAATTTTAAGGGTTAACCTAACCTAACCCAACCTTCAGCTTATAAGGCATTTTCAATTGATTTGAAAAACGCTTACTAATTTAGACTTGTGCCAAAATTTGGCATTAACAAAACCAATGACGTCATCTCACCAAACTTCCTCTAAATGATCACTTTCAATTAACCATTTATGAGAAATTGGGAAGAAATCACATATACAACTTTAATAAAATTTCTTGGATCAAACATATATATATATATATATATATATATATATATATATATATATATATATAACGTGACTTTATATATATATATCTGCTATATATATATATATATTACTATATATATATATATATATATATATATAATCTACCTTCTTCCCCAAGATTAGGGGTGAGTTGCTAAGCATACACCGGAAACAGAAATTATAGTTCTTCAGAAAATGTAGTAGAAGAACATGACGCAGTGGTAGAAAATAAACCCCCTCCCCTTAACGTTCCCTCCATACCCTTCAAGTTAGAACTCGTCGCATTTTGAAAAATTCACCCTAAGGCTTCACGTGACTGCAACGGACCCTCACTGTGGTATTTCATCAATGTGGGGTTCGTCCCCTGGGCCAGACCCACAACCATACACCCGCACAAAACCCCGCCATTCACTCCTATTATGCACGCTTCTTCTCCTCTGCCAAACTCTTATTACTTTCCTTCAGACATTCCTTAACTGACACAGTCTACTTTATTTGGTCTCCCAGATGGTCAATTGCCACAACACCGCCCACTTCACATCCTCTTGACCAACCGACTATCATCCTTCCTTTCCATATGACCAAACCATCTCAATGTTCTCAAGTTTATTCTCTTATTTACGCCTTTCTCCATACCACACAGCTCCCTAATGCGTTCATTCTACATTTTATCAATTCTTCTCACACCATCTGAACACATTGTACCTTAGATCTGTACCTATTATTCCATACCATTGTTTCACTACTATACATTAACACAGTTACCAACATACCCTCATACAAAATCCTAGCACACTCAAGACTTATTGCCTTTACATCCACCAAGGAATTAATTGCACCAGCTGCCTTCCTACTATTCACAACTTTCCTACTACATTCTGCATCATCCGTTCCCTTTTCATCCAACATATATATCCTAAATATTTAAACAGATACTTTTTTTCAAATTGCTCACCGTCTAACATAGCTTCACACCGCGGACACACCTCACTCACTACCATAACCTTACAATTATCTACATTTACTTTCAAACCACTCCTTTTACACACCCTGCCAAACCCCTCTATCAATCCTCCCAAGCTCTCTTCAGATTCACCACACAAAGCAAAATCATCTGCATATAATAAGTAGGGCACCCTCCACTCTCTTCCATTCTCCATCATTCTAACGCCAACCCCACCACTAATTCTTTCATAACTCCAATCATATACAAATTAATTAACCAAGGAGATATAGCACATCCCTGCCTCACCCCACTATTTAATATTAAACCAAACACCGCCAACTCCATTTGTTCTTACATACGTTTCACTACCGTCAAACATACTTTTGATTCCATTCAGAACGCCTGCCACATAGCTTCCCTATTAATCCTATCATACGCCTGTTGCAAGTCCATAAAACCAAATACAATTTATTCTTCTCTCATTTTCTCAAATATTTGTTTTAATGTAAAATTTGAACCACACATCCTCTACCACTCCTAAAGGCACCTTGTTCTTCACCAATCAGTCCTTCAGTCACTCGACGCTCTCTTTCGACCAAAATACCAGCAAATATCTCTCCTACAAAACTCAATAAACTAATTCCCCTATAATTCCAACAGTTCCCCTATCCCCTTACCCTTATAAAAAGGTACTATTAATGCTCGTCTCCAATCCCTCGGAACTATATACTACATGGGCGTATATATATATATATATATAAATAATCTATATATATATATATATATATATAACATATACTATATATATATACTATATATATATATATATATAACATATATATGCTCTATATATATATATATATATATATATATATAATATATACATATATATATATATATATATATATATATATATATATATATAATATATATTAATATATATATATATACCCTCTCTCTCATATATATATACTTTATACTATACTCTCCACTGCTATATATATATACATAATAATAATATATATATATATAACTATATATATATATATATATATAACATATATATATATATATATATATATATATATATATATATAACTCTTATGAGATAAAAAATA
The DNA here is from genome assembly GCA_015478945.1 of Trachelipus rathkii. Lineage (NCBI taxonomy): Eukaryota > Metazoa > Arthropoda > Malacostraca > Isopoda > Trachelipodidae > Trachelipus > Trachelipus rathkii. The sequence goes on along the minus strand of JABUQX010138228.1, from coordinate 6,835 downwards.
ATTTTCTTTTCTTACTATATCAAAAAAATTAATCAATCTCTAGAAAAGAAATTAATAATTTTCAATATTTTATTCATCCGCAGCATTAGCATTTAATAATTGCGGATGCGAAAATTTCAAAAGCTTTAATTGCAGATGTCAAATTTAATGCGCATGCGGATGTCACATACATTACTAATATATATATATATATATATATATATATATATATATATATATATATGCCAGCAACCTCCTATACCACGAAATATATATATTAACCTTATATATATACTGCTATATACTACTATCTATATATATATATATATATATATATATATATATATATATATACTTCAAATTTACGCGATGCGGATATATATATATATATATATATATATATATATATATATATATAAAATCTTGTTCAAAATATTTCAGAAATATGACGTCATGTCTCACTATTGTCACTAGGGTTTGTGTAATAATACAATGCGGTTCCGTGTCTGTGCTAGAGGATGACTACAGGGGGAGAGATTAACACGCGAAACACCGAATAATACTGGACGTTAATTCTTTCCATTACAACTCATAACACCTACACGTTGCTATCAGGGAAGTTCACCTGGTAGATTACGCCAGAACCATGGTATAACGAGTCAAGGTACCCTATGTGCAACTAATAATGGGTAACACCGCCTCCGATTCTGATGACGTAATGCAAACGTCGAGGTAAACACAGTATGAGTGGATGCATTCCTGAGGTTTGTAATCCCATACCGCAGTCACGTCACGTTCCGGTTTGTGGATGGTAAGAGTTGAGGGTGCAGATGAATTTAGATGTTTATTGACAGGATAGCTTGAGCCATAAGGTAGAAAATTGGGAAGACTCTAAACCAGAACAAACAACATGATTGCACACATAGGCAGAACAACCGCTTTGAGGATAGAGGCAGTAAAAGGTAACAAAGTATTGTTTGTGGTCAGAAAGTTCAAAAGTTTACAGAAATACAGAAATAAACACCGTCACTCACGGGCAGAGCCCTAATCAAGGAGGAGGTGTACTCATTTAACTCCGAGAGCAGGACGGAGTCAAGCAGGAGAATAGCTCTACATTCTCCACTCGACCAGTTGCCGAACCTGGGACCTCGCTTGGTTTGGTGAGGTGCCCTAACACTGAGCTATCGGGCGCTTTTATATAAAAAAATATAAAAATATAATATATATATATATGTATATATATATATATATATATATACTATATATATATATATAAATAACCTTATATACATAAATATATAACTACTATATATATTCAATATATATATATATATATCAACAATTAATAATACTTACACTAACACTATTAGAATAACAACACTAATTATTACCACTAACACTATTAGAATAACAACACTAATTATTACCACTAACATTAATAACACTAATTAATAAAAATATCACTATTAAACTTTAACACCATATCAGCACTTGGGATTGGGAAGTAGCGTTAACTGCAGATATTATGATCCATATTCCATACATGGGAAGGGACAAACAGCTGATACGTGTTCCTAACTCCATGAGCATTTTGAGGAGTCCACCTGATAGACTAAACGATTCTATTGTCATATTAAATGGAAACATTTGAAATAATCAATATTCAAGTCGTAAAGGCCTAGTTCTTCTTTTGTATGAATTAATTTTTTAAAAAGTATACTTTATTTCACTTTTATTACTTCACGAGTAATTTTTAATTCGAATTAAATTTTGATTTTCAATTTTAGAGTTGAAAGAAATAAATAGATTTATGCAAAAATATAAAATCAATTTCTCTTCATAAGATTATAATATCTTGAATGCTGATAATTTCACCTTCCATTTCATTCTTCACTAAATCCAGGATTTTTTACGAGTAAGAGATAAGATTTAGAGGAGGAGAGGTGATGTTCAACTTGAGTTTCGAATAAGAGATGAAGTTTAGAGGAGGAGGTGATGTTCAACAAAATTAGTATAAAGACCGCAAGGTTTCAAATTATTGAAGAAAGACAACACATAACCGTACACAAAAACTTGCCGGCAGTTTTGTGACGTCATCAAATTAACCCCACCGCGCCGGAATCTGCCAACCAGTAACGGATTAAGACATTGCGGGGCCCTGGGCCATTTGAAAATGCGGGCCCTTTATATCATGTAAAGAATAAATTTTAATTTTGAAAGACAAATAATTTTCCATAAATAATGAAAATAAAAGTAAATTTAATTTTAAAAGACATATATTATCAAAACGTCACAATATGTATCAAAATATGTATGTGCTACTAGACATATTACCACCACATACCATCAAAGTAGAATTTCATATCAATACATGCAACTATTATATATATATATATATATATATATATATATATATATATATATATATATATATATATATATATATATATATATATATATAGATATATATATACATCAATACATGCTACTTATTACTATTTTATATATATATATATATATATATATATATATATATATATATATATATATATATATATTATATATATATATAATATATATATATATATATATATATATATATATATATATATATATATATATATATATATATATATATATATATATATATATATATATATATATATATATATATTTATATTACTAATCAAATACCATAGGATACAGTATATCAATATATGCTACTAATTACTATTATATATATATATATATATATATATATATATATATATATATATATATATATATATATATATATATATACTATATATATATATATTTTGAAAATTTATATATATATATATAATCACTACCGTGTTATTCAGTACGAGTACTAATCAAAATATTTTATCAACTCTACGTCTCTACAGTGGCTTTTTTCTTGCCTTACGTTTTGAAAATTCATCGATTTTTTCAGTCAATGACTCCTGTGAGATCAGACTCGATAGCGAGTAGAGATAAATCACACAATTTTTCTTGACTAAGGGTAGATCGCAAATAATTTTAACTCTTTTTAAAACGGAAAACTCTCGCCTTCGGTATTAGCCACAAGAAGCGTCAGGTAGATTCGGTATGCAATGTCAACATTTGGAAAGCTTGCGAGAAGACTGCCTCCACTAGTACACCGTAAATGATTCAAGACACATAGGAGAAGACAAGTCATCAATCTCAGCAAGCTCAGAACAATCAGACAAATAGTTTGAAAGTGAATTAATTCATCTGTAAAATCATCCACATTTTCAAAGTCAATGGGTATTTTCTTTCATTTTTTTTTTGCTGCTTCTCTAAACCTCTCAAATCTGTTAGAGCTTTTATTTTATACAAAAATCAAAAATTAATTTAATTACGAATAAACTTTTTCCTTCATATTAATTCGGTATTTAACGAATCCAAAATTTACTAAGTACGTTTTCACTCTAAGCTGGTCCCTTTTCTGAAAATATATGATCATTCTCACTTTCTCCAGCAGTACGTTTTCTTTTTCGGTTGTCTTTTTTGTTTCTGAAGAATAGCTATGGTTTTTACAAGATTCTTAGCTTTTTGTCTCAAAATCCTCAAATTTGTCTCCAATTGAAGCGATGAAGGACACTAAACTGTCATACAAAGAAACGCAGGTTGCAAATTCAATATGTGTTGCCTGGAGAGATTGACTTGCTGCATTAAACTGATGAAGTATAAGTCCCAGAGAATGTAAAGAAGTGCTGTTTCAAATTGTTCCATTTTTGAATGCAGCGAAGATGATTCAATTCTTGTGGCTTGTGTTTGGTTCTCATCATCACGTATTTTCATCAATGCAGAGCAGATTTCTGCGTAGTTTTCGCCCAATGCACGGTTGAATCACTTCGAGCACACCATCGTGTAACTGACAGAGACTTCACAACAGTTCCCATTAATTACTGATACCATATACCCCATCTATGTGTAGATGAAGAAAAAAAGTTGTACAATGCCTGAAGAAATCCAAAAAATGAAACAGCAAACAACATTCTGCAGCATATGAACCCACTAAATTCAAAGAGTGTAGAACAGGGAACAAATTCAGCTGCTGGGTTTTCTTCTTTAATTCTAGCTTAACACCAGAGTATTTTTCTGCCATGTTACTGGCATTGTCGTAGCACTGAACTCGACAGTCACCGATTTGAATCGTGTTTACTTTTAAAGTTTCTAATATAACATCAGTCTATGTGGCACTATCATGACCAGAAATGTTTATAAACTATAAAAAACGTTCAACTGGTTTACCGCTGTTTTTCACAGCGCAAATTAAAGTTAATTGATCACAGTGAGAGATATCTGGTGTCGAATCTACGCTAATACTATAGTATTTTGCAATTTTCACCTCTGACACAATAGTAGGAAGAACCTTCCATCCATCGATTAACAAACTCATTGCATGTTGTAGAAGACAGGTATGAAATATTACCTTTATTACTAACATTTCCGAAGCGAGATAAATGACCTGCTAAAAATGGATCCGAACTCTGCCAAAAGCTCAATGCATCAAGGAAATTGTCATTTGAGAGCCGATTATTTCAATTTCACCTGCCTCAAAGCAAGTCGGTGATGAAATTCAAGACCACCAACAACTCTACGTGGAAACATTTTTCCAGTATTCACATTCTTTTCATACTGGGTGTGCAGCTGTAGAATCAATATGTACTTATTTTCGGGATAATAATGTGGATAACACTATTTCGATGGGCATCACTATTCTCATGTTCCAAGATGCGGTTAGCATGTTTCCAGGCATTTAATCCTAGAGTGAAGTTACTGTCCTGGGTATTAAATAATTTGCACACAGAGCAGTACACTTTACCGGACGATTCTAAACAATAGCCACACTCGTTTAATGGTCTCACCATTCGTAAGCTGTCGAAAAAAATCCACTGGGATTCAAATACCGAGTTCTTCCATTCTCATAAACTCTTACTGATTTTTTGAAACTAGTGTCTGCATCCACTTTTTGCTCAATATTTTTGTTAATAAAAGATGAACGGAATTCATCAGTTATAATGCCAGGCCAAGTTGTAGGGTCTTCGTATTGTAGAGTATGAATAGTAGTACTAGATGGCACTTCTGCTTCTGTACAGACTAAAGTTTCAGCGGAATCATCATCAGTTTTACCCGAAGTGTCTTCTTCAACAGCTAGAAATATAGGAGTAGTTGTACGAAGCTGTACTGCAACTACTGACATTCTCAGTAGTTCCCTCAGCATGTGAGTCGGCTATAGCTGTCACAGAAGATTTAAATATGTCTGATATCTTCAGAGTATTTGCCACATTCTTCAATCGCCTTTCTTCTTCTGCTTTATTTTTCCGTTTTTGCGCTCCACTTATGTACCTTCTACCAATATAACGATCTCTTGCAGCCATTATCTATCTCTGAAAATGAGCCTATAACTTTTGAAGCTCTGTATTCGACGAACTATAATCACTATTCACCAAATGACAAAAATTTTAAAAGTAAACTGAAAACAGAAGCTACGTTTCGGAACGTTCTGACTCCGAACGATCCGAAACGTTTTATTTCGCAGAACTCTTTCGAATGCGTTCTCAAAGAAATGCAAGAAAGTTTCATAATAATTTTTATTTTATATATATATATATATATATATATATATATATATATACTATATATATATATATATATATATATATATATATATATATATAGTATATATATTCTATATATATATATATATATATATATATATATAAGACATTATAAAAATTTCTTGCACAGCTTTGAACACACATTCGAACGAGTTCTTAAGCGAAAATATAACGATTTGGAACGTTTTTACTTTGTTTTTTCTACGTTCTATTTAAAAAAATTTTAAAAAATTTTTTTTTTTTTTTTTTTATATATATATATATATATATATATATATATATATATATATATATATATATATATATATATATATATATATATATATATATATATATATATAACTATATATATATTACTATATGCTATGTATATATATATATAATATATATATACTTCTAATATAACATATATAATAATATATAATATATATATATATATATATAATATATATAATATATAATATATATATATATGTACATATATATATATATATATAATAATAATATATGTATATATATATATATATATATAATAACTATATATAACATATGTGTATATATATATATATAAATATATAACATATATATATATATAATAATAATGAAGTATGTAATATATATATATATATATACCAACAATATAACAACAACCATATAGCTATATATATATGTATATAGCTGCTGTAATAATAATAATATATATAACATATAACATATAAATAATAACTAACAACAACAATAACAATATGTAATAGCAATAATAATAATAATATATATATATATGTAACTAACTGTATATATATACTATATATATATATATATAACTCTTTATATATACATACCTAAATATATATATATATATATATATATATATATATATATATATATATATATATATATATATATATATATATATATATAACTATATATATATATTTATATATATATATATATATATATATATATATGCTCTTTATCACAAAACCCAGAAAATGAGCAGTTTTGAAATTTTGAAATATTTTTGAAAAAGCGTGCTAAAAAAAAATAGGTTACAGGCCCCTAAGCGCGGGGCCCCCTAAAGCGCGGGGCCCGGGGCCATGGCCCAGTTGGCCCATTGGGTAATCCGGCCCTGCCGACAACTCAAAAGTGATGATGGGGAGGGGCGAATGAGGGGCTATTTTGGAAACCGCCTCTCTTCTTTCCGA
>JABUQX010138227.1:0-13175 GCA_015478945.1 Trachelipus rathkii | reverse complement strand
CCAGCTGGTTAAGAAAAGAAAACAAACTAAAATCTTCCTCTCTGTAGTCGTGGTAACGAACGCTTACAAATCCAACCGCTGTTACAAAAGCTCCAAAACAGTTGACCTTCAAAAAAAAAAACAAAAAAAAAACAAAAGATCAAATAAAAAGAATGAAGAAAGCCATAGGAAAGAAGAAGAAGGGAAATATCATTTTTTTACTTTCTGACATTGTTGAAAAATTTGAATGCAAGATTGATTAATTCCTTTGACTTATTTGAAAAAAAATTTGCAATTAATTATAAAATACCGGACAGGCTTTGCAGAAAACGAACAAATAAGGAAAAAGAAACATTTATTTTGCGTTTGAAATTCTGAAGTGAACGAAAGTCAAGAAATGAGAAAACCGAAAACCGACAAGAGTAATTAGTAGAAAATTGAAAAATATTACGGTTATAAATTGACGAGGAATGCCCTGGTATTTATTGAGAAATGTCATTATTAACGAAACTAACGTTTTATAAAGATTTTCTCCTAATTCCTATCATTAGTGTTTTCCAGTCTTTCCTTTATCTTCTCCTTATGCTTGTGTTCTAAAATTCAGAAGGTGGGTGTGAAAGAAAATGTTGAAGTGATACTTAGTTGCTTCACAACTAATTATGGCTTACCCATTTCTTTTAGACTCCGAGAATCACCAAATGTGCTGTAATAATGTTAAGAATTAATTAAATACAAAGCATGTACGCACCAGCATGTGTGTCTAAGATCCTGAACGCCTATGTGTAAGGGAAGCGGACATCATTCTTCCCATGTGTACCTATGTAAGAATCATTTAAAACCATTTCAACTTGTTACCAAGCGAGCTCTTGTATAAAAGACTGTTAGAGAAGGCACCCACTCACCCCCCTTGTGTACCTAAAGATTGCGTGCTAAAGGCATAGGACTCGACAGAGGCGAGATGCCAAGCTAAAATCAGGAGTTACCTTTGCGATATCATCATGGGAGGTGGGCTTCTGCCATTTCTCCCGTATTATACCATAATTGTAATACAAATAAAAGACTAATTATTTAACGATAATAATCCATTTATAAAATTTTCTTCATTCATTTAAAAACATTAAAACCATTAATTGTCAATTCTGTTGATTGTCCAATACTGATATTATATTATTAATTGAGTTTAAGTTCACTCAGCTTATAAATATATATATTATATATATATTAATATATATATATAATATTATTTATTAATATAAATATAAATTTTTAGTAATATATATAATATATATATATATATATATAATATATATATAATAATATATATATATATATATATATATAACCTGTAGTATAAAATAAATTATTAATTTTGTACTTGCCGCAGCGTCTTTTATTATACGGCTCCGGCTCCGGTTCCAGGCCCCTAAAATTTTGGCTCTGGCTCCAGCTCCGGCTCTGGCTCCACTCAAAACTTTGGGGCTCTCTGGCTCCGGCTTCGAATCCGCAGCACTGTTGAGAATAACCATTTGTTTAAGGAGAATGATGTTTCTACGGTCATGAGGATGAATTAGTAGAGACCATTAACCCCTACAAAGTAAGTGATCAAGTTAGCCGATGTAGGCTTTGTTCTGAATTTATATATGATTTTTTCTTTAAATAATTATATTAATTTACGATATGTAATTATTTAATTTGCTTTCAAGCCCTATTATTTTAGTGTAGATTAATATAAAATACTCATTTCAAGCTTTCTCTAAAAAATAATCCTTAGTAAATTTCTTTAGACCTGCCAATCCACGTTGCAGGTGAAAAGAGGAAATAAAATTAAGGGACTTCCCAAAGGACGACGAGGAAAATGGGCGACAAGAAAAGGATCGACACAACATCAAAAAACCGTACAGCCAGCCGCAGGTTTGAGCGAAGAGTTTAGTTAGGTTAGGTTAAGTTTAGTTTAGTTAGTTAGGTAGGTTAGGTATAGGTTAGTTTAGGTTAGGTTTAGTTAGTTAGGTTAGTTAGGTAGGTTAGGTTTGGTTAATCATCCTAATTTTGCAACCTATATATATTACTGATGAAGAAGATACAGATTCTTCAGAAAAAGAAGATCAGAAACAAGCTACAGATAAGAACAATACCTCTCTCCCCACACATCATCAGTATTAGATTTCGAATCTGTACCCCATTTATCTTTCATTAATTTACCACTTCGTGCGCTTGTCCCCAAGGAGAAACTGTGTGCGTGTATTGGAAAAGGAAAAAGGAAAAGGAAAATAAAAGTAATACGAAAAAAAGCCACAACTCGAATGATTCACAGAAAGAAGTCCACAAACGATCAATAGTGAAACACAACTGTAGTCGAAGCCATGGCCTGCACGGTAAAATCTAACATGTTAAGTGAAAAAGAGAGCCCGATTGAGTGGTGAGGCTTGCATGGGGAGTCGGTGGATGAGTGTGGAGGCCGGACCCACACGTAAAGGGTGCCGGGTCCGGGCAAAAGCTAGGTGGCCCGAGGGCAGGCGTCACCCCAGCCAAAAAAAAGGTAAAAATGGAGAAAAAAAAGAATAAAGAAAATAGAGAAAGAATATCATAGATATAGATGAATATCTCATTAGATAAAGAATTGGATAAGACAATATTAAGAAAGAAAGATAATAAGAGAGTAGAAAGTAAGAAGATAAAGTATATAAAGGGATGGAGAGATTAGAATATACAAGATAGAGAAGATAGAGAAATATAGACGATCAGATATAGATATAATAACGGAGTATGTAAAGAAATGAGATAATGATAGATATAATATATAATATATATATATAGATAATAGATAAATAAGAGTATAGATAGATAAAAGGTAAAGATATAGAGAGTAGATATGTAGCCTCGCGCGCCGCCGGGTGGTGAGAGAAGAAGAAGAATATGAGAATTATAGATAAAAGAAAAGATAAATAAGATATCGTGAAGATAGTATAATAGATAGTATAATAGATAGATAATAAATAAGAGATAGAGTAATAATAATAAGATAATATAAGAAAGGAAATAGAATAAGATATAGAGATAGAATATAAGATAGTAGAGAGACTCAGACATTATCTATTACAATACTGCAATTAATGCAACGTGGACTATACTTGACACTTATTTCCATGTTGACCAGACCATCTTATTAGTCCCGATCTATATGTTATTAATTCTCTCATTTACACGTTTCTTCATACCAAGCAACCTACCTACACGGTTATTTTTAATTTATGTAATTACAAATTAATATTTATATATATGGAATATAATATATATATATATACTATATATATATTAGTGTAATATATAGTATAGTAATTATAGATAGATATATAGTGAAGAGATATATATATATATATATAAATATGTATATAGATATAAATAATATAATATAAATAATTAATATATATAGTATAATAGATTTTAAAGTAATGTTAAGTTATATTATATTTTAATAATTGATATCAGAGCGTACTCACTTAGGAGTAGATTACTCAGTGGAGTCTTGGCTCGTGAATTTAAAAAAAAGGTTCAAATCGATTGGATCAAGAACGGAACGAGTGTCTGAGGATCTGTGTTAGTGACAATGCTTTCAAATAAAAAGTGCCCTTGAAACTGATACCTAGGTACGCTCTCATATGCTATCTTTAGACAGAGAGGAACTAGGAGATGCCACAAATAAAGAAATGAGATGATTGTGCTACATAAACTCAATAATATCAAATGGAAATGGATTATGCCAGAAATTAGCACAAACTAAAGAGTGAATAAGCAGATCTCATGTCACGGAACGAAGGCTGTAAATAGTGATGCTAATATACTTGTCAGGTCCAATTATAAAGAAGGTGACCTGTTCTCGCTCGATACAAATCGCCAATATCGGAGAAGGTGAGAGGTTGTGCGTTTGTTAATATAGAGTATAAAATAACAGTCTTGTGGTTTGTGCTGAAGGGTTGTGGTAATATGTTATCGTGGTAAATATATATGAAATGGCGAGTGGGAAAGATGTCGGTATGTATTACTGTAAGTAGTTACGGTGCAGTTGAGTGCTAGTGGGCAGTTATAAGAACCGATAGTAAATAGTAATACTATTTCATCTCACATGGGAGGAGCGCTCATATAAAACTGAGAATAAGCGTGTGGGGTGAAATAATAATGATGATAAAGTAATTTTTAGTGGGTAATATATATATATATGAGGTAACAATTCAGTAAATAGTCTAATTATCTAGAGGGATGAGTATGTAGTAGTTAGTGATAGGAGGAGTATAGTATGGCAAGGAGATGCGTATCGGTACATAGCGTAGTACGGTTATATATGATGAGAGAGACTGGAATAGACATGGACGTGAGCATAGAGACGATGACGAGCGGGACTGCTGCGATGACAGACAAGATAGTTAGCTGATGTCTGCCGGGCGTATGATGGGTGCGATGATCTATAACCCAACCGTTAATACCTTATACCTAACCTAATACTCATAACCTAGTAGATAATACCTGAACCTTAATATAATACTCAGAACTTATACTAACCTAACTCAACCTAATAATATACTCCTTAATAACTCATAATCTAATACCTATATTATAACCTGAACCGATTATACTACTAACTACTACCCTAGCACAATACGTTAGTACAGCTTAGGCTGTATAATCAGGTAATATATGTTATGTATGTTAGGTGGCGTACCTGTGTATGCGTACTACCAGGTACTCGTCTAGATTTATCCGTGTATGTAGACAGTCCTAATGATATAGCCTCACTATTCCGGACAATCAAGTGGAAGTGCAGGGAAGGCATGAGGCCAATAGGAGAAACTGTGAAATGATTAGATGGTTATATATAGCTTTACTCACTAATAAAATTATATGTTATGGCTAAAAGTACCAAATGGAAATATAATTATGTAACATATATAGCATAAATAAATATAAATGTAGAATATAAAAAAAAATCATTATATAAAAGTCTCATATCAAAGTACCTTATGACAGTCGGCCTACTATACTATGTGATCACTGACTGTATGAGTTGGTATAGTTTAAGTATGATCTGTTACTATCTAATCTTCATCCTTCTATATAATGACGAGATAAAACATACAAATGGAGCCTAATACAAAATGTGTAGTATATGGCCAAACAGCTGGCGGATACTCGAGAAGGCCGAAGCCTCAAGATAGAGCCCCAATAGATAGTTGTAGTAGTAGACAGTGAAAGCCGTGTAAGCTGTGAGATGCCAGAGCTAAATATGATAGAAGGGCCGGTAAATAATCGAGTATAGCACTCGGAGTCCTCAGTAATTATAAAAGGATCGTGGCGCCGGCAATGAGAGTACAAAATGTTATATATAGGAATTAATGAAAGATGGACTACTAAGTGTTATATATATAGAGATATACTATATTATATATAGGTAAATAAATTATAGTTATAGAGTATATATATAGTATATATATGATATACAGTAATAGTTATATAAAATAATATATATGAAATATATATATAACTAAAGATATTATATATTATATATAAGATATATAAGATATTATATAAATATAATATGATTTATGTATATATATATATTATATATTATGAATATATATAAGTATAATAATATATATATAATAGTATTAATATATATAATGATATAATTATTATATAATTATATATATAATAGATAATTAAGATATATATAATATATATATATATAGATGAGATAATAGAATAAAGCGGTGATACTCCTAAATCCCTGATGTTAGCATATTATTAAATTTAATATATAAATACAGATTATTTTAAATTAATAAGTCATATATCAGATATGTAGTTAACAAGAATGAGACGAAATAATACTCTGGAAATGGATATATAATATATAGATAAGTGTAAATAATATAATTATGAAAAAGGAAGTGAGCCGGGTAATTAAAGCGAGTGTAATATATACAATAATATTTAACTAAAAAATTTCGTTAATACAAGAAAGGCATATGAAGTCCCAGATTAAAATATAAAGTATAGGGATAACCTAACCTAGTTATAGTAGGGGTATATAACTCCTATCTGAATATCCTACTCAGCGTCAATATGACCCCCATATTTCAAGCGGGTCTGTCCTGCAGAGATTATCTCGATAAATTCCCTATAACGCCCGATCATGAAGAGTAACTCAGAACCCATAAGTACTGTGCTGTTGAGCAAACTAAGACTGCCTGCTCATCGTAATGACAAGAATGGATACCTCGTGTTGATCCAAGATCTTGAATATCATGTACCAGATATGAAACGTATGCAGACAACCTTATTGATGTTAAATCCCGGTAAAGAACTATAAACAATAATTGAAGGGATATTTATAGATGGATAGAATCATCTTGTATCCTTTTATTAACCATAAGTAATACATACCTATCAACGGTACAGAATTTACTTCGAAATACTGGTGAAACAGCCAATAGTAGAAATTATTTTTTATTTTCCGAATTATACAAATGTCCTTTCAGTGTACAAATATTCATGGTCTCTTATGTAAAAATAATAATTCATTTTTCAAAAGATTATATTTATCTTTGTTGAAAAGTAGCAAGAGTATCTTATAATTAACATAATAAGCGTGAGATCTCTATTTGACCCGAAACAAAAATCGCTTATAACAATACTCAAATAGAAGCTTCTCTAATCCTAATAAAAGGATGTTAAGAAGAGAGATGGAGTAGATTAAGGCCATGAGAGAGAATTAGGAGAACAGGACCGAGATAGAATGATGACGACGCAGACGAACCATTGATCATCGCCGCCCAGAGAGCAGAGCGAGAGGAAGAGCGCCAGAGATCTTACTTATTACTTAAAAAAGTTTATTATACAAAAAACTGCAAAAAGGACAAAAGATATATACCCACCTAATTAGCAAAACTCAGGTTTAGGTATACACATCTTAAAAACACCGATATTATTCGAGATTCTCTTTAAGATCTGAGTTGTTCCTCATCATGGCGATTCATCCTAATGTATCAATACCATCATGTCTCGCCCGATTCCTATATAAAATTGATGAAACTCAGTAATAATATCTCCGTGGAATGTATGAGTATGCCCAATTTGGTGCTACGACACACACTAACTGTGTGGCTCGTGCTGGCGTGTCCGGGTTCCGACTGCGTCACACAGAGACGCGGATAGACGGCCAAGGAAGGTGCGTGGTGCGGTTGTCGTGTTCGCGCTGTTCGGGTGCTCAAAGTCGCGTGGTGCCGGGTGTGTTGGTGATGCTGGAAGTGGTCGATAAAAGTGGCGGGTCGCAAGGTCAAAGAAGGAGACCGCCAGAGTGCGGGCAGTGTTGCCAACAATATTTGCGAGGCTGGTTGCGGGTTCCGCTGTAAGTAGTGATGTGACATGTACAGCAACAACAAGGAATATCCTAGTCCGTTCTGCGCTCGAGTGGTGTACCCTTTGTTACGGTTGTCGGCAGTGTTGTAAAAGTATAGATGAGTGTGTGGCTGGGGTGTATTGTGCTGGTGGGAAGGGGCAACGGGTGAGGGTAACATGCGGTTGTTGGATGTAAGGCGTGCCGCGTGTCTTAGCTCCACGACGGACAGGAGAGAAAGTGAGTACAGTGCAGGTTGTGACAACACACAAAGCTGATGCTCTCTCCCACCTGCCTCCTGGCTGGGGAGGTGCAGGAGTCAGAAGAAAACAAAATATCTAAAATGCCCTCTTGGGCGACGGTGGAGTGGGGTTAGTGCATATCCGGATACAACCCTGGCTTCGCGTCAATGCGTTTTAACAAAAGACTTCTCCGAGAGTTTTTCACAGCCAATCTCGATCACTCCTCGCGAAAAGATACAATTAGAAGTGAGAAAAGATGGACAACACATATGAAAAACATCATTCACATGATATATAATTGACACAGTATGAAGGAAAGGCCATAGAAATGTGAATTAGAAAAGAGGGATTTTTGACTATTATTAAACATTTTACTGATATGTGCTACTGTCATTTTCTACGTTCGAGACTCTAATGCTCCTAGCAAAAAGTAGTTGAGCATAAACTTAAAATAGAAATAGAGAGATAACTCCTATCATCGAACACGTACTTGAAGATACTACTCGGATGTAAGGGCATAATAGGTAATGTAATATAAATACCTGAGGACCATAGCGGAGCTAGAAGTATTACAAACTAAAAGAATAGGAAGAATAAAAATAACAGGTATTAATTATGGGGCGGTAAGTGAGGAATTTTATAGGTAAAGAACTCCGGAAATAGTCCAAGATAATAGAAGGAATTATAAAAATACTACCCTACAAATACCCTGAACCAAGGAAATAGTAATAAAAAAATAAATAAATAAGATACAAAAATGATGTAATATATGATATATATATGATATGATATATGATGATATATTAGTCTAATATATATATTCTCCCTCCGGAACACAACGTCATTTATACATACCAGAGCTCCAGGACCACGGAGATGTCGCCTACCAGATGGTATGAGCCTCGTCGTCCAGCCTAGTCTCACTCCTTCCATCCTCCTTATATTCCTCCTGCTATCTCCTCACAAGTACCCAGTAATCGTTTCAGTGCAGCAATGGATCAATGAAGGATATATAATTGATCTTTACCTTACATGGTGCCTCACTAACTCAATATACGGACTACCCCATCCTAACTCCATTTTCCATCTGACTGATCCCAATCCCGTCAATATTACCGGCTTTCCTCGGTTCGTGCTTCCCTCAACCTGAAGATACTGCTCTCCATCCAGGTACTGCATCCCCTACACAGGCTCTCCATACGCACAGCATATGCCAAGATCACTGTACCACCTACCCCTGATGGCCACTCTGTCATCGACAGCCCAATTACCTCTACACAGAATTGTCCACTCCAATCCACCCTTTCACCATCCATCGCTGGCTAACCTCTACTTAATCATTGACTATAGATAGGTACCTCCACAACGCAACCTCCAACTACCAATGTCTCTCATATTCTCTGCATTACTCAAATCAACATCCAGATGATCCACGCCCACCTACGCTTCCCTCTGTTCCGGCCATGAATCCTTCCTCAAAAATGCTAATGTCCTTAATAGTCATACGCGACCTGTGTCACGTCACTGCATGCATCCTCTCTTTTATCGTCAGATTACCATACACATGTCTTCCAACATCCGCGATTGCAGATACCAGGACCCTAGGCATTCATTGTCAATACTTCTGCAAATGCCTCTCTGATAAATTATTTTCTAACATAATTTTCACCTTTCGTACCCATAAACACAAAGATCTACATTTATATATCCTAACTCGGTGAAATTGAGGATCTACAAATGACTTACTATTCTTTTCCCCTCCCACCTCATATAAAATAACTATATAATACAAACTCCTCAGTATTACGTAAATGCTTCATAGCTACTTGGCCTACACTCTTATCTAACCGAAATCATTTCTCCACTGTAGCTAAATGAATATCTTTTCTATCGTTTATTAATCACTCATTCATCGCATCCCACCTACACTATACCATAAATGACTCACTCTTACTCATCTTATCTCTGCTTATTATCATAATTTCTGTTTTATCCACGTTATACACAGGCGCCGCTTTTCTCAAGTTTGCTAGTGAGAAAGCCAACACCACCCTGCCTCAGTTTCTCTTCCATCCTCACTTCCATCACGACTAAAAGGTCATCTGCATAAGCTCATAATTAATCTTTACATTCCAAAATGTACCTTACCACCTCCTCATTACTCTAACCATACCGATACCTAGTTACTACATCCAAGTATGCTACAAACAGAAGTTGGTGATCCAAATCACCTTTGTCTTGTTTTACACAAATACCCACCTCAAACCATTCTCACATATTTTCATAACCAGCTTCTTACATTACAATTATCGGTTTATATGAGAACTAATAATACTTTTCCAAAGGCCTTTACTCTATAGTAACCACCCACTCCAATTGTCTACGATCTCTAAAATCACTGCAAACTATATATCTGCTTCCACTTTGGCATCCGAAATCGAATGTGCCTTTCTCAGGATGCTAATCAATGCGAAATAAAAATCACATTTTGATAGTTGCTATTCTTATTATTCTATTTCAATTATTATTCTCATGGACGAATATTAAAAGGATACCTGTGGTGCGTTCTGCCGAATCGCTCTATACCCAGACTGCTCCTCCTCAAGTTTATTATATATATATATATATATATAATATATATATATATATTATATATATAATAAGAAAATAGGGTTTTATTACTAAGTAATAATAAATTAATTAACTATATTAATTTTGATTTATAAATTTAGGCTACGTGTATATAATGTCAATGAGTCGATCATATATTTACTCGTCATGGCTACGTAGCTATTCTCAGTGCCTTAAGTGACCCCTTAAAATAAATATGTTTCTAAGGCTCCTCCTAATCATCCGCTACTATAGGTACTACCACTATCAAAATACTGTTGAGTAGTTACTTTATTGGCGCCGTAGCTCGAATCCTACTAAAGGTACTCCAACTTTTTTGTATGAAAATAATACCATATTATTTATAGGGAAGTGTGATTGAGGTCGTTTACTAGTCTAATGAGGAGGGGATGAATGATAGTAATGATAGATACCCTCTTATATACCCCACAATAATAAGGTACTAATATAGTAACTCGATAGGATAGCTGTCTAATATTATATAAGAGTAGGATGAGGAAAAAAATAGTATAATTAAACTGCGTATATTGTTTGAAATATGTATAAGGTGGGATAGCAGATATATATAATGAGTGGTTAGGATAGTATAAATTAAACACATATACGATTATATTAATAGTATAAAGTAATAATATAATACTAATTATATACCCTGGCATTAATATTACTCTGACAGAAAAAGGAAAGGTTCGACAAGATAGAAAATAATATTAACAAGATTATTCATTACCAAAGGTAATTCAGTAATACTACAGAAAACATCCTATAACCACCAAATATCAAATAAAAAATCTACTGTACAGGTCCAGCTCCACGTACAGAAAAGTAAATGATATAAGTGATATAATAGTATATAGATATATAATAAGTATATAGTTAGGATAGAAGATTAGTAATATATGGTATATATATTAAATTAATAGATATTATAGTAGGTATAGAGAGTCCGGATACCTAGCATGAATAACAAAAGCAAGAAATAAAAGCCCTAAAACACTGCCTCCTCCTTTCAGATTCAAATCAAGATATTTAATCATTGAAGACAGAAGTAAAAGAGTCGGAAATGACCTAAGGCGCAAAAGTTGTCAGGAAGATTAGCCGCCACATTCACACCGTTTACGTTGACTCGTGTCTGGTCTGACAAAATAACAATGCTATAAAAATGCGATCCGGTACCTTAAAATTAGTCCAATTTGATCTACTTGCAATTAACATGACCCAGCTCCTGGTCGTTTCAAATAATGTGCAGCCCCTCCCTTCCCACGCGGATGCCCAAGCTCGTAGCACGTGTCATCTCAGTGAAGAAAGACGCAGTCATAATAGTTGTAAGATGTTCCAATATAGCTGCTCACAGGGTATATATGGAATTAAAACTCCACAACACCACTGTGAAATTACACAATATGCCGAGTCAGGTTAACCCGTAATTCGAGGACACACAAGCACAGATACACACATAGAAAACCCGATCAATAAAACACAACTATCAAGCCAATCCCTCCACCTATTAACACAGGATACATATAACAATATAAATATATAAATCATAAAAGAGAACCTAATGAGGTCGATCGCGAGAACGTGTCAGAAATCGTGGAGGCAGAGATATGCAGGGGAATCCTCGGCTCACCACCGCCTATACACAACCGTATTTGTGTCTAGTAGGTACTCTCACCGAGATTAGAGGCGAACATTCCAAGCCGCGCCACAACACACATACGATACTACTGCGAGCCCACAACTCAGCCAGGACACTATCTGACACTCATCCGAAGGAGGGTTCAAATTAATAAAAAATGGATATAAAATATTCAAATCAGATTTAATAATAATATATATATATATGTCTGAGCATTGAGATTGTTCTGAAAGGAAGATATATGAAACCTATAAGAGATTGCCACATATTAATTAAGCAGCCCACACAGTTACACCGGGATCTACTCTGAAGTTAGCACTCTCCTGTTTAATTATGTCATTGTGAGAGTTTAATATGTTCATAGCGCCCGTTGATGTGCCTAGTGTTTTGAAATTATTATATCGTCAATTCTCACCGATTACGGTCTCAATTCATACTGATTATTAGAAGGATCCATGACGCCACATTCGTTCTCTTCACGTACTAGTTCAGATAGCCTAAAGTTGGCTTTAAGTTATATGCCTGCACGCGGTACAATTAATCATGGCGAGTGAAGACTTACTATGCACACACATGAATAAGTGATTATAGGGTATATATACTAATAACCCTACATAGCGTAAATTCGTTTTAATTACTGTTATGTATGAATACATCACCATGGTTACGGGCAAGGGTTCTGGAGCTAAAGGATCGATTACTCTTGCAACATGCTGGTGAATAGTATCCTCCATTGATGCTATACAAGCGACACGGATGCGATAATAATATAGCAACTAGAATAACACTAGAGTAAATGCGAGAAATATAACGTTCCTGGGATAATTTATACTATAAGTTTAACAAGTAAAGGGGAATAATTTGGAAAAGTAAATAGTCTACAATTAAACAATTATTTAACTTTATGAAATGTGTCAAAGCAAATGAGTGAAGATGGTAGAGGATTTTTAATTGCTGAGATAGCAAAAAAAAAGGATGGAAATGGACAATGAATCTGAAACGCTCAAGGAAATTATCAAAATTGTCATATAAAAGATAAATGTAATTAGAACAACTGCTGGAGCAAACATTTAAGTTCAAGTCTACATAAGGAAGTACTGGAAACAATTTGACAAGCTCATGTAATAGGGACTGACTAAAAAGAATTTAAGTTGTGATGTGAATAGATATGATGGGGGGGGTTATGATGTAATGAGAGTAGTATATATAGTTGACGATTATAATGTACGAATAATGATTATATATTAATATTAATATATATATTAATATATATATATAGTAATATTTAAATATATAT
>JABUQX010138225.1:0-36206 GCA_015478945.1 Trachelipus rathkii | reverse complement strand
GTTGTACTTCGTTCAGTTATCGATGGGTGTTTTAACCGTTTTCGCATTTATCGTGAAACACTTTCAGCGTTTTCGTGCGCCCGCTAAATTTATATATATATATATATATATATATATATATATATATATATATATATATATAAAAAAAAGAATGGTATAACAGGTGTTTTTGGGGTGTCGGAGAAAATGAGAATGGTAGGAAGGTGATTGATTTCTATGAGGAGAGAGTATGTGTGTGTGTAATACTTTCTGAAACAAGAGTATCCATAAGTATACTAGAGTTGGTGTAGGTAGAGATGGTATCGAAGTGAAAATTATGATTGATTTTGTGTTGGTGAAGGAGATGTTGAAGTATATGTTGGATGTTAAATCAGGGAGGTGTTTAGAAATGGGATTATCGGATCATTTTGTTGTTCTATGTAAAATTAAGTTAGTGGGGACTTGGATGGAGAGGAAGGTGATATGGAAGGAAGAGGGTAAAATTAAGAGTGAGAAGTTTAGTGAACAAGGTAATAAGGATAAGTATGTAAGAACGCTCGCAAATAAATCAGTTGAATGTGAACAAGCTGAAACTAAATAAATCTGGAAGCAATTGTTAGCAGTGCAAAAGAAGTATGTGGTGTGCTAAAGTAGGAAGTAAGAATACTAACAGTGAGTGGTGGAGTCAGAATTGATAAGCGGTTAAAAGTATAAAAAAAGCGTGGTTGAATGTACTAAAAGCAAATGATGAAGTTTCAAAAGAAAGATGCTTGGAATTATATAAGGAGGAAAAAAGAAATGCTAAAAGATGCATACGTAAGAGAAAAGAAGAGGTAAATGAACAGTTTGGAAGGAGGGATGAATGGAGATATAAGGGAATAGGGAGCTCTTCTGGAAGGAAGCTGAAAGGTTAAAATTAGAATAAGGGAACCTGCTCAGAATAATGAATAGGGATGTGTTTTGTAACTGATGAAATGGATGTGAGGGAGTGTGGAAGGAACACTTGAAAATCTGTATAATGGCAGTAATGAAGAGGTGATAGTGACTGTGTGGGTTTGATGGTGCAAGAAGGAATAGGTATTTTGGGGATGAGGTTGTATTAGCAAAGAAGAAGTAGTTAAGAGTGGATAGTTGAAAGAATGAGTAGAAATCTGCAGGTATAGATGAAGTACTGGTGAAATGATCAAAACGGAGCAAGTTTTGATTGATTGGATCTTGAAAAGTTGTGTAATAAAGCGTTTATGGAGGGGTATAGTTCCGGGGATTGAGAAGGAGGCAGTAATAGTACTTACTTATATAAGGGTAAAAGGAGATAAAGGGAACTAGAAATTATAGGGTATTAGTTTGTGAGTGTTATAGGGAAGATACATGCTGGTATTTTGTGAAAGAGTGCGTCCAGTGACTGAAGGACTGATTGGTGAGAACAAGGTGCGTTTAGGAGTAGTAAGGATGTGTGGATCAAATCTTTACATTGAAGCAAATGATAGAGAAAATAGGAGAGAAAATAAATTGTATTTAAATTTTATGGATTTGCAACAGGGATATTGATAGGGTTAATAGGGAAGCTCTATGGCAGGTGTTAGTGATATATAGTGTTGGTGGTAGGCTTCTGAATGGAGATCAAAAGAATGTATGACGATAGTGAAGCGTGTGTAAGAATAAATGGTGTCAAAAGTGATTGGTTTAGTATTAATAGTGGAGTGAGGCAGGGTTGTGTTATGTCTCCCGGTTATTCAATTTGTATATGGATGGGGTTATGAAAGAATTGAAGGTGGGCGTGACAGGGAAATGGTGTTAAAATGATGGAGAATGGAGATAGTGGAGTGCCCCTACCTATTATATGCAGATGAATTTGGTTTGTGTGGCGAATCTAGAAGAGTTTAAGAGGATTGGTAAGAGATATTTGACAGGGTGTGTAAGGGAGGGGTTTGAAAGTAGCGTAGATAAGAGAAAGGTTATGGTTGAGTGAGGACAGTCCTCAGTGTGAAGTTATGTTAGATGGTGAGCAGCTGGAACAAGTGTCTGAGTTTAAATATTTAGAGGTATATGTTGGATGCCAGGAAGGTGCTAGTGCAATAAATCGTTGGTGAATGTATTGGGACTAAGTCTTTAGGGTGCTAGGGTCTTACATGACGGTATGTTGTTACCTGTGGTATTGTATAGTAGTGAGACTATGGTCTGGAATAAGAGTATAGTCTAAAGTTCAATGTGTTCAGTGGACAATCTTAGGGGCATGCTAGGTGTGAGAAGAATTGATAAATGAGGAATGAGCGCATATTAGAGAGTTGTGGTGTGAAGAAATGGGTAAATGAGAGAATAAATGAAAATATGTTGAGATGGTTTGGTCTTGTGGAAAGGATGATTGATAGTCAGTTTTAAGCGGATGTATAGTGGCGGTGTGTTGGAAACCGACCGGCAGGTTAAGAAAAAGTTGAGTCAGTAGCAGAATACAGAAGGACAAATGAGTTTGGCAGAGGCGAGAATAAAGGTTCATAATATGGTGGGGGTTTGTGAGGGGGTATAGTTTGGCCCACCTGGGCTAGGATGAACCCTTACACTGGCGATTTACCATAGTGAGGGTCTGCCGCAGTCCCATGAAGCTATAGGGTGGATTTTCTGACTGCGGCAGGTGCACTAATTAATGGTACAGGGAGGTAAAGGCTGGGCTTTCCTAGCTGGGGCTTTATATATATATATATATATATATATATATATATATATACTATATATATATATATATATATATATATATATATATATATATATATATATATATATATATTATAATAATAATAATAATAATAATAATAATAATAATAATCAGATCATGTAGAAATGTAGTTATATGCCCCTAGAGCACAAACAAAAAACTTTTATAAGTACTAAAAATCTACTTTATATATTTACATACCTCTTTAACATATTATTATTTACTGTATTTTAATACTAAATACCCTAAAGACTTGATATATATGAAAAAAAAGTAATTTAAAAAAACAAAAATAAAACAAAAAAACAAAATATTTTGGCCTTTGGTTTTTAAAAACGTGTTTTTAAAAAAAAAAATTTTTTTTAATCCCAACCCTACATATACCAAAAAGCACGGAGAAATAGAGATGACAGAACAGCTAATTTTGTGTTTGGGAATGATTAGATAGCCAATGTATATAGTTTTGGTGAATATTGGTTTTCTATATATAGTAAATTGCAGGTGATTGTTATTCCATGATGATTAAGGTATCGAGGAAGGTGATAGAGTTGTTGGAAGGCATTTCTGTCCGTATACTGAACTGAGGGATGAATAGAGTTAATATAATTTAGGACATCATTAGGGTTGTTGTTGTGAGGAGACAAAAATGTCATCTACGTATCTAATCCATTAACTATTGTTTAATAAAGGGGTGGGGTAAAATATGATAAAATTCTGTTTGGTCCCATATATATGTTACTGAGGTATGGGGAGACAGTGGGGGATCCCTTACTCAGACTTGAACTGTTTGTAATATTTGCCATTAAAATGAAAGAAGTTATGTTGTAATGAGAGATTGGCCTTCCCGTTTCATATATTAAAACAGCTCATTAATCTTAAAGAGGTACTATAGCACCTTTCCCCCGAAAAATCCTTTTTAACAATTCCTCAATTACCATTATATTCGTTAAAACAAATATTACAAAAAAATAATACCCTCATTCCATCAAAAATAACATCCTGTAAAAACATTCTCCAACCACCAAAACGAAAATCTCCCCCAAGCTGTATATCATCCCTGTACATAATAAAACATATATAGGTGAAACCATAGATTTGCAAGAAGAAAAATCAACATACAGATGACCTGCACAAGGACAGCATAAATTCAGCTTAACAAATATTACACGTAACACACTGGCCACTCTATCAATATCAACAATATAAAGATGATCAGAAATATCAATCACACGAACCATCGCAAAATCATGGAGTCCTTTTGCATTTATAATAGTAACAACTACAATAAGCATCCCGGTGAAGTTAAGATAGATTTTGTACAAAATGAATATCTGAAAACATCAAAATATTTCAACAACACCATGAAGAAAATAGCAGACCAACTGAAACACACTTGAACTGATGAAGATCAAGAAAGAAATCCAGTCCCTTAGCCTGAAGAGGTCTCGCGTGTCGGGACGAAAATTAGCTTTCCTTTTTAAAATTTATTTCATTAAAAAAAAAAAGTGTCTTTAACAATGTTTTTAATTTGTGTACATTTAGTAATAAAATGAAGTGACAGTAAAGCATAATACTAAAAAAGAATCCAAGGGTCTTCCTCTCTAAAGTAAATATATCACTACGACAAAGTATTTCTTAAAAATATATATATATATATATATATATATATATATATATATATATATATATATATATATATATATATATATATATATATATATATATATATATATATATATATATATATATATATATATATATATATATATATATATATATATATATATATATATATATATATATATATTTAATACAACTTATTCTTCTAGAAAATCAATTATTTTCTAAAAATTTCTTTCGAAAATATTTATTTAATTGAATTAATTAAATGTATTCCTTTTTTATAATTTAAATTATTAATTAATTGAAATTATATTTAATTTTCATCCTAAGTTTTAAGACTTTCAGTGTTTTTGACTTAAATTTCTAATTTTAGCTAACCCCGGCTAAATTAGAACTATTGACCCGACAAAATTCCCGCCCCAGTCGGTCCCTAATTTCGAGTATCAAATGTTTTACACAAATGCTCATAGCCTTAGAAATAAAAAAGATGAGCTGATTAGTTATACCATAAATGAGAATCTAGACATTATTTGCATAACTGAGGCATGGGTTAATGAAGAATTATATGGAGACTCTTTTCAGGAATATGAAATAGACAGATATTCACTTTATTTATACCAGCGTAGAGGAAAGAAGGGTGGTGGTGTGGCGCTTTATGTTAAAAGCAATATTCAATCTGTATTAATGACTGACTTTAAAATTAATCATGATATTGAATCGGTGTGGATAGATATCCTTATATACAGTAAATCATATAGAATAGGGGCATTTTATAGACCTTCTGTTGAAGTCAAAAATTAGGCAGCGGAGAGGTAATAAGAAAAGTGAGACAGCATGCCACAGTAAAGAAAAGATATAGTCATAATGGGTGATTTTAATTTCCTGGCATTCAATGGGATTCCTTGTCTAATATGGACCATAGTAATTCTGCATTCATAAATTGTATACTGGATAACTTTTTGACCTAAATGGTCCAAGAACCCACAAGATACGATGCATTATTAGACTTAATATTAACTAACAATGAAAGTATGGTGGATGAGTTAGAGTTGAGGAGAATTTGGGACTTAGTGACCATCATACTATAATTAGATTTAATATGAATGTGATATCTGGGCCCCAATTGCAATTAA
Source organism: Trachelipus rathkii (assembly GCA_015478945.1). NCBI lineage: Eukaryota > Metazoa > Arthropoda > Malacostraca > Isopoda > Trachelipodidae > Trachelipus > Trachelipus rathkii. The sequence goes on along the minus strand of JABUQX010138225.1, from coordinate 30,761 downwards.
TAAGGAAAAGATCATAGATTTCAGAAATGGATTTGCCAGTTTCGAGACATGCTTAGTATAATAGACTGACTGGGATAAAGAGTTTGAAGACCAAAACTGTTTTATCATGGGAACATTTTAAACAAATTTTAATGAATATTCAGTCCGTATATGTTTCAAAGATAAACCCATTAGGGTGGCGAAGAGAAAACCTGTTTGGTGGAATAGAGAGAGAAGAGAGAAAATTAATGAAAAGCGTAGATGTTTTAATATATTCAAGGGTAGTAATAGGTAAGTAGCTTTAGAGAATTATGGAAAAATAGAAATTTAACAAGGAAGGAATAAGAAGATGTAAAGAGAGAGAGGCAGAATTAATTTAGCAAGGGCAATGTAAGAACCTGAAGAGAAGTTTTAGCTTTTATAAATTTAAAGTAAAGAATGGGACAATTCAGTTCAGTGAAATTGATGAAAATTTAAGTGAGAGTTTAGACCAGGAGTTGGTCAACATTTCAATGCTTATTTTGTTTACTGAGGAAAGATTAGATAATAGTTTGGAGACTAATAGTTCTTGTATGTATGTAACAAATACTTACAGAATTTGAATTTGACATAAAAGAAATTAAACGTTTATTAGATCATATTGATCCAAGTAAAGCTGCAGGCCCTGATGGTATATATGGTAGAATTCTGAAAGAGGGTAGAACTAGCATTTGCAAAGGCACTGTATTTGATTTTAAGTCGAGATTATTTGGTGAGGTACAGATGACTCTAAAACAGCATATTTTGTTCCTATTTATAAGAAAAGTAGTAAGGAAGATTTGGGAAATTATAGGCCAATTAGCTTCATATCTCTGGTTGTAAAGCTTCTGGAAAAGTTACTGAAAGGTCATATAGAGAAATATTTAGAAGATAACAAGGTATTGTATGACTCCCAGCACGGTTTCAGAAAGGGTAGGTCATGTCAGACAAACCTTTTAGAATTTATGGAATACATTTCTGACTGCATTGACCGAGGAGATCCAGTTGATATTATATATTTAGACTTTAGCAAAGCTTTTGTAAGGTTCCCCACATAAGGCTGATGAAGAAATTGCAATGTGGTATAGGCGGAGTGATATATGGTTGGATTAAAGAGTGGTTGTGGAATAGAAAACAGTGTGTACAACTAAATGGAAATAAGTCATCATGGGAAATAGTGAAGAGTGGCGTCTCACAGGGTTCAGTGCTGGGACCACTATTGTTCCTCAAATATATAAATAATTTAGACCAGGGACTTAAATGCAAGGTTTCTAAGTTTGCAAATGATAACAAAGTGACCACCACAGTTAGGAATGGTGAAGGATGTATAAAGATTCAAAATTATCTTGAAAAAAAACTTCTTGGGTGGGCAGATAGAGTGGCAAATAAATTTTAATAGTAAAAGTGTAAGGTTCTTTACCTAGGTTACCCAAATAAAAGTTTAACTACGATACGAATGGGGTTGGCTTGAGTCTGTGGACCAAGAAAGAATTTAGGTAATGATTATAAGCAGTAGTGAAAGTAGCTAATCAGTACTGGAAGCTAGAAATAAATCCTAATAAGATGCTGGGCATAATAAATCACAATGTTGTTTACAAAAGCAAGGTTAAGTAAACTATATAATAGCTATGTTGGGCCAGTAATAGAGTATTGTTCACAAGTTTGAATTACTTATTTAAAAGAAAGACTTAGATATGCTAAGGCTAGTGCAACGTGGGGCAACAAGGATGATTTCACAGGTTTTGAGTGGAAAGCTATGAGGGAGGGCTGGGGAGTTAGAATGTTTCTGTGAAGCAGTTTCTCAGAGGGGACATGATAAAAGTTTACAAAATATTTACATCTATTGATAATACAGGAGACCAATAAATTTTCATAGTAGAGCATGGACAGGTGACCAGGGAGGCATAATAAGAAAATTAAGAAGCATGCCATCTTCATATAAGAAAGCATGCATTCAGTATAGAATTTATTAAAACCTGGGAAAGATTTTGGGTTATTAGTGTATTGACAAACTTATTTATAAAGCGTTGTTGTCTACTCATACTCTATTAAAACATAATAAATCAAATGCAGTTTAGTTAGTGGTGTAATATTGGAGCTACATGTGTGACCATAACAGTTATTAATGCATGTGGTGGATGGTTTGGGTATCATATATATATCATTATTTTTGACTAAGACAAATTGGTGGATTTTTAGTTACAGTAATTTGACAAGCCCTAGGGTGCTTTGTGGATTTGCATGAGCATGTTTGGTTAGTGGGTTGACTGGGACAGTCTCGACAGGCCCATGTGGCTTCTTACCGTCTCTATATTCTTAATGTCTTATCATAATCTTACTGATTTTTGGAATGTAAAAAGAAATAATACACTATATGAAAACAATGAATAATAGTATAGCAGAGGGTGTTACCCCCGATTTTTATGAAAATCAGAGGATATACTCTAAAAATTAATAATGAATAATGAAAAGGAAAATCGTCCCTCTCTTTAGGAAAAAAAAGTTATAGCCTCTCAAAGTTGTTAAAACTTCCATAGACTTTTTAATATTGATCAATCCAGGTTAGGTCTCATTTCAAGCCCTCTAGTTCAGGTTACGATAAGTTTTGTTAAGTATACACAGAGAAAATCTATGTATACCGTACTTAACAAATCTTATCATAACCTGAACTAGTATGGCCCTAAAACGAGCACGAGGCCCACTAATTTTTTTAAAATAAGTCTATGGGAAAATTTCAAACTTTGAGAGGGAAAATTTTCATGTTTTTAAACTTTGAGAGGCTGTAACTTTTTTTCCTAAAGAACTGCTGATTTTCGTTTTCACTATTCTTCATTATTATTTTTTTTATAGCCTGTGATTTTCCAAAAAAAATTTTTTTATAAAATCCTATGGGTATAGTTAAGGCTGTAACTATTTTTCCTAAAGAGAACGATTTTCGTTTTCATTATTATTTTTTTTTAGTATATCATGTGATTTTCATAAAAATCCGGGGTGACACCCCTCTGGTCTACTATTACCAAATTATTTTGAAGAAATAGAAAATTAAAAATCCATTTGATCTGGAATATTTACAGATTTTCTGATTCAAAGTTCCTACAATGTTTGGTTCCTACTAGCCAGACAACAGATTTCTTAACTAATTAGGATTTCAACACGATGAATTACTATTAACTACAAGTCTTACATTTTAATTAAACCATAGTATGCTATGATTATATACAGTGCAAATTGCCACCTTTAAAAATTGCTAAACATGTCTGTATTTATTAAAGAAAAAAGAAAAAAAATGTGTATTATTAATAATAATACTGTTAATACATGGTCATGATATAACTTTAGCATTGGCACCACTTAATTCCCATCTGTAGCATAGTACACCACAAATTTACTCATTAACGTCCGAATGCGACGAAGCTAGAGTTAATAAAGAATAGCTCACATTCTCTCACTCCAACCAAGTCTCGAACCTGGACCCTCTCGCTTGCTAGGCGAGTGCTATTCGAATATAGAACACAGGCTTTTCAGAGTTCTTAAAACAAGTTGACGTCTTTAAGCACGTCCTAAATTCGGCAAGCACGGGAAATAGCAACCTTACAGAATTAAGGAAATTTTTTTTACGATTGGTGGGCATTTCTTACTATTTTGCGCAAAATTTGACAAAAACGAACGCAAGCTCGAACATTTCATACGTTACATAAACAAATGCAAAAACGAAAACGGTTTTAGTCTCCTGGTGCATTCCAGTAAAAAAAAATCTGGAATAAATCCCGCTTAAGCGATAATTTTAGAAAATGCAGCGAAAATCTCTAAGGTTTTGTTCCTTTAAAAATCTGGCATAGATCATGATTAAAGCCGTTTTCCATTTTGCATTTGTGCTAACGCTCGATAAGAAATGCTAATCCAGTTTTAGCACGAATTTCGGGCATAATCGAGCGATTGTTTACAAATATTTTTAATCAGCTGTTCTGATGGAGCACGTGGTTTTGGAATAAACAAAAATATAAAAAATAACAAATGGTTTTTATTACAAATAATTGATCAACTATTGTGATAGAGTTTATCGATTTGGAAGAAATTAGATTTAAAGCTAATTTCATGAATGAAACATTCATCAAATCAACAACCTACTACGCCGCCATCTTGTTTGTTTACATTTGTTCGTTAACATTTTCCTTAAAGCCGGTTACCACGCTACCCAAATTTAGGATTTTGCTCAAGTTGCGTTCCATTTTGTCAAAGTAAGCACAAATTTAGGAAAATGCTCACCAAACGTAAGGAATTTCCCAAATTCTGTAAGGTTGCTCTTTCCCGTGCTTATTGAATTTAAGGAAAATGCTTATGAACAAATGTAGGCTCGCTAAAGACTGGCGCATGTGGAATCGTTAGCTGATGGTGTTTCATTCACGAGTGGCACAAATCTAATTTCTTCAAATCGACAAACTTCATCACAATAATTTGATCAGTGACTAGCAATAAAAAACCAATTTTCTGTTTATTCAAAACCACGTGCTCCATCACAACAACTGATCAAAATATATGTAAACAAACGTTCAGTTATGCCCGAAATTCGTGCTAAAACTGTGCTAAAACTGGATTAACATTTCATTAATGCAAAATCGAAAACGGCTTTAAGGCGTTTTCGATTTTGCACTTTTGCTAACGAAATTTAGGAAAATGCTAAGGATTGCCGTTCCATTTTGTCAAATTTGGCACAAATTTAGGAAAATGCACCAAGGCATGGGAATTTCTAAATTCTGTAAAGGTTGCTATTTCCCACCCAGCACCAATTTGGGGAAAGTACTTAACGGAAAAATGTAAACAAACAAGATGGCGGCGTAGCAGGTCGTTGATTTGACGAATGTTTCGTTCATGAAATTAGCTTTAAATCTAATTTCTTCCAAATCGATAAACTCCATCACAATAGTTGATCAATTATTTGTAATAAAAACCATTTGTTATTTTTTTTTATTATTCCAAAACCACGTGCTCCATCAGAACAGCTGATCAAAAATATTTGTAAACAATCGTTCGATTATGCCCGAAATTCATGCTAAAACTGGATTAGCATTTCTTATCGAGCTTTAGCACAAATGCAAAATGGAAAACGGCTTTAATTCGGTAAGCACGGGAAATAGCAACCTTACAGAATTTAGGAAATTCCTTACGTTTGATGAGCATTTTCCTAAATTTGTGCTAAATTTGACAAAATGGAACCCAACTTTAGCATTTTCCTAAATTTCGTTAGCAAAAGTGCAAAATCGAAAACGCCTTAAGCCGAATTTCTGAAAATGCAGTGAAAATATTGATTTAAGTGGAACGCCTGCATGTAAACAAACATCAGCTGGCGAATGTAAGCAAAGTTTGATATAAGTAGGCAAATGTAAATATATTGCTATCTTATTTAATCGATCAGTTAATTTAATTTAACCAATCTAATAATTTAATCAATGTTAAAAAAACGAACGTGGAAATATAAAATAAAAAGTAAGGGACATAGAAGATATTTAAAACTTTGGCGGCAATCATTAAAATTATTGGAAGAACTGAAAATATCAGTAAAGCCGTTTTCCATTTTGCATTTGTGCTAACGCTCGATAAGAAATGCTAATCCAGTTTTAGCACGAACTTCGGGCATAATCGAATGATTGTTTACAAATATTTTTGATCAGCTGTTGTGATGGAGCACGTGGTTTTGGAATAAACAAAATTAAACAAAATAACAAATGGTTTTTATTACAAACAATTGATCAACTATTGTGATGGAGTTTATCGATTTGGAAGAAATTAGATTTAAAGCTAATTTCCTGAATGAAACATTCATCAAATCAACGACCTACTACGCCGCCATCTTGTTTGTTTAAATATGTTTGATAGCATTTTCCTTAAATTCGGTAAGCACGGGAAATATGGCAACCTTAAAGAATTCGCGAACAATTGAGTTTCTAAATTTGACAAAATGGAACGCAACTTTAGCATTTTCCTAAATTTCGTTAGCAAAAGTGCAAAATCGAAAACGCCTTAAGTTGAAGAAGGGAATTCGTTAATTCTGATTTAAGCTACCTATAATCGATTATCAAAAAGACAAAAACCGTTAAATAATGGCATGTATTAATTTTTTTTTACAAATTATATTTGCTAAAACGTATTAATGCAAGAGCCTAACTCTCCAATGCTTGATTTATTTACATCATATGACAATTCAATATTTAGTGCAGTGAAGACTAAAGGGAGAAATTTATTTCTTTAAATATCGATGCAGTAGGATTGAAAATGGACACTCGCGGAACGTTTCGATTCAACATTCATCAATATATTTAAAGTAAATTTACCGTGAAACGCACGTTAAGATTCTTGATTTTTTGAAAACGCCTGCAAACGTTAATATAGGTTAAAATCAAATTTAAATAGTTAATTAATTTAACGAATATCAGATAATAAGCCATAGGCATGAAATTAAGAAAACATACTCGGCAAATAAAGAGTTTTGAAAAGACTATGACGACAACCATGATTAAAAGGATTGGAACCATTGGAAATGAGAATAATTGATCGATTTCATTTATATATATATATATATATATATATATATATATATATATATATATATATATATATATATATATATATATATATATATATATATATATATATATATATAATATATATATATATATATATATATATATATATATATATATATATATATATATATATATAATGGTCATAAAATGCTAAATGACTTGTATGCAATTCTATTTGAGTTAATAGGCTTCAAAAGGTTTTTATTCTAAAAGAAGGCCATAGCCTAACTATTTGGCTTTTATTTATGTCACGTGACCGTTCAAAATGCTTCAACGAAAATTATTTATAGAGATTTCTATCTTTAAATCTTATAGCAAGGAACGTAAAAATAGCTTAATGATGATTTAAAGTGGGATACTTTGAAACATTTCTCTTGAAGAATCTTCAAAATCCTTAAAGAATATTGTGTGTGAAAAGCAACCTCTAATCACTAATGTACCTCCAGCCAAACATAATACTGCTCTTCAGATCCTCGCGAGTTCAAGGCAAGCCAACCCCTCTCCGAGAGATCTCGTAAAGCTCTCTCTCTAATCATCTGTAAAACTTTTTTATATTTTCTCTACTTTGAAAAAGTCAGAGACCTACATAGTTTCCAGCAGTTGTGAAATATTCGTTCCTTTTCCAAATTATAGGCCGACATGACCTGAAACATGACGTTTGAAAGTGCAGATGTCAACAAAAATAGGAAATATAGAAGAAGGAATTAGGAATATTCCGGATTGTACCTCCAAGTACCTGTAAGAGTGTGAACACCTTTTAAACCTGCGAGTCTGAGAGATGAACTGAGAAGGATGATAATAAGTTGAGAGAGCTGTAAGAGTTGGAGAATTGATTAGATAGAAAGCATTAGGCTCTATCTTTTCCAGGAAACTGCGTGAGCGGAACCATTCAACCACTACAGATTTGTGACGCATATTCCTTACAAGGATAAACGATGCTACCATACAAAAGAAGCAACTGGGATGGTGTTAAAAAAATCTGTAGTCACCTCTGAACACTCAAATTCATAGTTATTTGATCAGTGAGAGAAATATGTGGTTCTTTAAAGAAAGATCACAATAAAAGAAAATATAGTAATACCTCGGCATACGTCCTTAATCCGTTCTAGATCCTTGGACTTATACCAAACAGGACGTATACCAAACAAATTTTCCCATAAGAAATAAAGGGAGAATGATTAATCCCGTTCCCATGAAAAATATTCTAGTGTTATTGGCAAACATTAATATCTCGACCAAATATTCCTACTTAAATAATCACTATCTTCTTCATGGTATTTTCTATTAAAAAGATGGTGATTAGTGAATTGTGCATAGCGTGAGTTTCTATAGAATAGATAAGCTATATTGACAAAGAACAAAGTAAAGATAGGTATTAGGATGGACAGTTATCTATCGAAGGTTTCTATTTTCTATTATTTCTACGTCTGCATTTAATTGGCAATAGTTATTATAGAACATTGATGCATTTCATTGGCGTCTTAGATGGCACTTTTCCTGTTGCTTCGTCCTATAACACGTTAAATCGATAGACAGCTTCATGCCAATTTAGTTTAAAAGTTTTTCGTTTTTTTTTGTTGTATTTTTTTTTTTCTTGAAACAAATCTGACCTGTAGATAAGCAAGAGAAATAGACTTTCGGATTTACTCACAGATATATTTTCAGATCAGATATAACGAGCTTTCCGATCATACAAATTATACAGGAGTTGTGTAGGAAAAATGTTCGAATTTCTCTCGAGAGAGTGCATTTCCTGATATATTACGTATTCAAAGGCAACTTCGGGATGACCTAGTTACCGCTCTAAAACTTATATCCGAATTCCGAATCTCGTGTGTTGGTATAATAGTCTCTTGGCTTTTTAGTGATTTCATCTCGAATCCGGAGTTCGGATTCGTCTTTATGTTAATAAAGCCATCTTCAGCACATTATATTTCAATGTTTTTTACTTGCTGCTTCACTAATGAGGGTAGTGAAAATTTGATAATGATCGTGAAAATATATATTAATCAGGTATTAAACTATATAATTAAATATATATATATATAGATATAATAAAGTTGTTTTTGTATAATGTTCAGTGATGAAAATGTTACTATTAATATATCGTATAAATATATATATATTAAATATATATAACAGGATATATTATTATAAAGCGGTGCATTAGTTAATTGCTATCGCTATATCTTATATAGTATAATCTTATTAGTTCGTGTATAACCAATATACAGGTCGTATACGTTACAGTCAGATTATTAATCTCTGGTGGGAACTTATGCTACATAGTACTATTTAAATATATGACATTATTGAGTTATAATATATAATTGAATAAGGATATATAATTATATATTAAATATCTATATTATATATATATATATTTATATATATATTGTATAGTAAAAAAAAAATCCACAATGAAAGTTTCTTATGTTTTTTAATAATAATACTATAAATATATAATATATATTAGGTATATAGTTTTAATACTGTATGATTTTTTAGTGTATAATAATATGTATAATGTGTATAATAATATATGGTGTTAATAATAATTGGCCGCTAGGGCATTTTTTACTACTCTATATTATCATCTCAATGTATCTGTTTGTATGTAGCATTGAACGTTTTTTAAAATAAAAAATTAATGCCTTTAAGAGATAATTATAATTCCTAGTATATTGTCACTGTATTTGTTTTAGATATAATAGTGATTAATTGTTTGTTATTTTTTTTTCCGTTAAAATTACAGGGTGGTTATATATATATTAGTTATGAGAAGTACTGTCCTCAAGTATTCTGTTTATAATTCTTTGATGCAGAATTCAAAAGAAATCCAAAATCCGAGGCTACAATTTATAAGCCCTAATATAATATATGATTGTTTTTTACAAAGTGAGTAAGAGTAAATCACAATGGTAAAAAGAAAATATTTAGGATTGGGGAATATGGTTTAAAAGTTGTTAAAAACTTATAATTATATATTATTATTATATTATTATTTATTATTATATATTATATTATTATTTATATGATATCATTATTATTAATTTTACCTATATTTCATATAACAACATTACGTATGGACACTTCGACTGTTAGACCATAGCTAAAATTAATTTGTTATAAACTTTTTGTATATATCCTGTACTTATAAAAAAAAAAAAAAAAAAAAATAAAAAATATAAATAAAATAAAAAAATAAAAATTAATGAATAAAAATAATTAAAGTAAAACGTTTAAAATTATCATGAATAGTAATAATAATAATATAATAATAAATTCATTGAATGAAATAACATAAATGAATAATAATATAATATAAAAAAATTATATTGCTTTTGTAAATCACACGTTGATAATTTGTTGATTTATATACACCAACTTGGTTAAATTGTTAATTCAATGATCTATATTATCCTACTAGTTACGATTAAAGGGCTGAAATAAATAGGTAGGAAATAGACGGGAAAAAATATTCACATTAATAAACTATAATAATATTATAAACATTTATAATTTGATAATGCTAATTAATAATTATATATATAATATATATTAATATATTATAATTAATATAAATAAATTATAATATTAAATATAATATATTAAATATATTATATTATATAATTAATATATAATTAATATATATAATATATATATATATAGAATATATATATATTTAATATATTATACTATAATATTATTAATATAATATATATATATATATATAATTAATATATGATTTATAAACATATACTATCTGACATGAATATAATAATATATTAACATTAGTCCGATTTATGCCATAAGATAAAGGCTACCAGGATTTCGATCATGAACAATGTTCTTAATAATAAACTATATCGTATAATTTAACTTTCTGAACTAGAAATTTTATTTGTACAAAGATAAAAATTTTTCGCGTCTACATACTATATACAATCTGGTCGTGTTCAGGAGCACTCTCTCATTATAACTATAGCCAGTATATTAATACACTTAATATTATTATATATCTTAATATATACTACTAATATATATATATTATATATTAATGAAAGGTAGTATATATATATAATATATAAATGAATATGATATAATATAATATTTATCATAATTAGTCTCAATATATATAATATATATATTGATAATTATCTTAAATATGTATCACTCAGGTGAATAATATATCATTAATAATATAATTATATAATATATCTATACCCAATATGCAAGCTATTTAATTACGATATTAATTCAATCATATACAGCTATAAATTTATAGTATGCTAGTATTACATGAATACTGTATATATGTGGAAGATATTAAATAGTAGGCTATAATATATATTAATATATAAATATACATGCTTTAATTTAAAAGCTGTCTATGTAATATATATGTAAAAGTCTATATATTATAGATTAAGTATATGAATTACTAGTATATATAAGTATATTAACGTTGATATATTAATATATATATATTAATAAGATATATATTAATTAATATTAATATATTAGTTATATAATTATTTAAGATATATATATTAATAATAATATTAATTTAAATATATTTAATAATTTATATTTATAATATAAATATATCATTATTAATATTATATATAATATATATAGATAAATAATGGACTAAGAGCGTAAATTATAGTTGAATCTTTGGAGTTGTATGGGCTAACTAATATTACGATACGTAATCAAAATGATGACTATCCCATAACTAAATAGTTTTTTCGAAAATTTGGGACGTGGATACTTGTAGTGGTAAACTGTATAATATAATTTTATCGTAGCGAAGGCGTTATGTATAATTAGTGTTTATATGAAATAACTATAAATATGTATGTAACAATTTATTTAAAAGATATAGAAATGTATTGTTACTTAATAACGTTTTTTTGTTAAATTTTTAATATGACTGAAATTATTAAATTCTATTATTATATATGTATTCGAAATAATATTTAAGGTTTATGTTGTCCTTTCTACACGTTTGAATAATTTGACTGTGAGTGACTGATTTGCCGATGGCACAGTTATGAATCCGGGCAACAATACAGACTTAAAAATATAGTAAATTTTTTAGAATAACTCTCTCTCTCTTCTCTCTCCCTACTCTATTATATAGTTATCAATATATTAAAGCGAAAAAAATTCCTATAACATATTTCATTTATGTATTTGTATTATATATATAATTATATAATAGTTATATATAATATTAAAAATCCAAAAATATAATATTAAATATTAATATAATCTTAAAATATATTGAGTTATAGTATAGGTGTGTGAGTCTCTAGTTCCTATTCTATAATCAATTTTAAGGACAAAACTTACTTTAATCTTTCGCAGAGAGGCTATCTGTGCGGACACATCCTCAAATCTATAGAACAAAATAAGAATTAAGGTTTCTTTACGGTTGCCATGGACAACCAGTGTTTAAAAAGCTTTATAGTTATGCTTATCTGGAGCACAAATCGATAAATTCCTCCAGCAATGATCCTTAGTGAAAAAATAATGAATAATCGCAAGTGAGGAGATAAAATATATAGAAAATCTGACGATGAGATAAATTACGTTACTGGTATAAACTAACATTAACATTATTTTTAATAGTAATTAAATTAGGTATATTTGAATATATTTTATTACTTAGAGTTTGCTTATATTTTTTTTTAGAGGAGGCCCGCCTCATAGATTCTCCCCCGATAAAGCGGTCAGTTTAGAAATTGTATGACAAAACTACTATATTATAATAATATAATATATATATATATATATTCTTTATATTTTTTAATAAATTATTATCCTATATAATAATAGTATATATGTAAACGTAATATTGAAAATATATAATTAATATATATTAAATATACATAATTATTATTTAATTACTTATCATTTTCATTTTTTTACCCAATTCAAAAATAAATACATTTTATTAATTATTATTATATAATTAATATTATATAATATAATATTATATATTATATAATTATAATATTTGTTCTAAAAATTAAAATAATAATTAAATTTAATATATATACTAAATACTGTATTAAAATAATATATATATATATATATATATATATTATAATATAATACATTATAAATATATTAAATATATTATAAAATATATATAAATATAATATAATATTATATATATATTATAATAATAATATATTATATATATTATATAAAAATATATATTTAATAATAATATATACTAAACATTATTATGATAAAGTTTCTGGGATATAATTTATTATATCTTACAGTAATATATTATATAATTATATAATTAATATTTTAAATTATAATTAAATAATTTAAATTGAGTTAAACAAACCTAGAGGAATAAACTTATTATTTACATTGATATAATAAAACCGACATCCACACGCTCTACTATGGACGTTATATATATATAAGTATACCTAATCTTAGAATATTAATAAATATTAAATATAATATACATATAACATATTTATTTAGTTTGATAGTTAATAATTAATGATGATGGAGGGTATATTAATATAATAATATAATATATTAACAAATATTAATATATATAATATATATATAATTAATATATTATAATATACTCATAAATATAATTCCTAATAACGTCAACTGTAGACATAGGTATATATATATACTCAGAAGTACATGAGTACACTATTTAATTAAGGTATTATACAAACACTAAGCTGAGAAGAGGGCGTATTTAAATTTTTAATAGAGAGAATAATTCGGAAAGTTGATACAATGGTTATATTACTCACAATATCTACCTACCACCCGACCTATAATATATTAACACTAGTAAGTAGGAACTCTGCTATACACTATATCTTCTTATCTATATTAGATATATATTACTATCGGCGTATTATATATATAATAGTGTATCTAGGATAAAAAAATAAATATAACAATAATATATATACTATAAAAAAAAAAATAAATAATTATATAATATAATATTAATTATAGTATATATTAATATATAAATAATATTATATATATATTATATATATACACATTAATATAATTAACAAATATCTATAAATAAGTTTCAGTATACATATAGTTGATTTTATTTAAAACTTTTTTATGACAAATAAATATAGTGGTATCAGATAATAACTTTAATATTGTTCACATTATTAATTTTAATGTTGCAAACTAGAGGCATATAATACTACTATCTTAATTGAGAAAGAAAATAGTTTACTTATTGCAAATAAATATATTGGTTGATTAGCTTTTTTTCTCGAATGAACTTTTTTAAACTAATTTTACTTTAAGAATAATTTAATTAATAAAATAAATTAAACGTATATTATAATATATAATATATATATATATATATTATATAATATATATATTAAATATATATTATATATTATATAATATATATTTTATATATATATATAATATATATATATATCATAATTATTATATATATATATTATAATATAATATAATTTATAGTATATAATATACTATATATAATATATATTAAAATATATATATATATTATATATTATAATATATATTATATAATATTATATATAATATATTACAATATAAACTTATGTTATAAACAAGTCATTACTACGACCCAATCACAATAGTTATAATGTACTATTTTAAATTATATAAATTTCATCCCCTTCAATTATATTAACTTATAATTTATATTATATTATTTATTATAATTATTTATATATATATAATTATTTATATTATAATATTAATTTTTCAATTTATATTATATTAATTATTATATTATATTTATATTAATGCTAAAATGGTATAATATTACCCTACTATTTTGCTATTTGAAACCATCAATAAATACCAGCATGTAATTACTAAGGGGAAGATAATTTGATAGAAACAGTATATACTGATACGTTAATGGTAAGTATGAGTATAGTATTAGTCCATAATACTATAGTCTCCAGGACTGACTAGATAATAAAGACCTACTACTTCATGTGATTATATATTAGTATATTAAATATGAGATATATTGAGGATAAGATTAAATATTGCATAAAACGTGCAATATGAATGTATTTATTTATTTGGATATACTAATTACAACAGATAACAAATATTTGGAAGGTTTAATTAAATACACGAATAACAAACAAACTGCCTCACTGAAAGCAAATCTAAAGTTATATATTAATATATATTAATAAGTTAAATGGAAATTATTAATTTATAATATATTGTAATTTCTATTTTCAAAAGAAATTTAATAAAATCGCAAAAGATCAAATTAGATATTTATAGACAATTTATTATATATATTTAATATTATATATATTATATTATTTAATAAATAAAAATATATATATATATATATTAATTATTATAATTATTATAATATTATATATAATCTATAAACCAACACATTCATATTTAGTATTAATTATTCTTATTATGTATATTTGATATATTATCTGGTTATAATTTCATTATTCTTTCTGATTTTAATTTGATCTTTCAGATCTTTTCCCTATCTCTATTCTTTCATTACTCATTAAACTATTAGTAAAGGTCGAAATTCAAAAATCACTTAACAACTTAAACCTCATTATATTCAACTATAGTTCACACTGATAGATTCATTTTCTTACAAACCAACTTATTAATATAACATATAGATTTACTTGGAGTTTATAGGGGGTGTAAGTGAGGGATGATTAGTGATGCTAAATTATTAGTGTTAATCTTTATTCCACCTAGATATATGTGATAATTTACTAATTAATTCAGCTGTTAGAGTATATAGATGTAGACCCAGCTATATATATAAGTACCTTATAATTGATACTCATGATAATACCTCTTTCCATTCAATTCCATGACACTTATAATTGAGTCAGTAATTAAATACATGCTAGTATTTCTATAAGTAAATTAAAGTAGGATTTATCATTACTCTATACAATACTGAATTATATTTATACTAAGTTTAGTATATATAGAGCTATATCAACTTTATTTGTCTAACAATTACTTTTATTATAGTAGTAATAGTAGAGGAGTAATTATCCATTACTCTATATATTTTTAAGTATTTTAGTGATTAATAATACATGTCTTATTAATTTATATAAGTAAATTAAATAAGTGATAATAAAATTTGTAACATTTGCTATATTTAACATCTGAAATATCAAAGCTTTTAAAAGATGCTTTTTTCAAAGTTATAACCAAAATATAAACATAGAAAATTAATAATATTTTTCTTAAAACATACAACAAAAACAAAATCTAAACACTCCAACCATATAACTCAAACTCCAATATATTGTGAAACATATTGAAATACTTCCCCGAATCCGGAAGAGAAATACAGTCCCTAAACTATATTATATTTATATATATTTATTATATATATATATATACCTAGAATAATAACAATAAATCTATCGAATTATTTCAACAACCATTTGATTATATATTAATAATTATTATTATTAGTTATTCTTATTAATTTACACAATCATATTATTATTATTATTATTAATTATTATTTATTAATTTATTATTTATTATTATTTATTATTAATTATATATTATTATTATTATTTAATATTTATAATTATTTATTTAATTATTATTACTAATATATATTATTATTGTAATTTCCTCTATTTAATAAATCTTTATGTCGAGGGCAGTTCATTACTCTACCGCCATTTCTTAAGTCATTCATTTTGGTCTAACTGATATAGGTGAGGCCATCTGGTCGAGATACGATCAAACATTTCCAATCACTGTTCTTCATGATCACTAATATGTAAATATTTCACTTCATTTATTATATAAATCTACTCATTAAGTATGATAATTAATTTCTTTATTTATTATCACATCATATATTGCTGTAAAGTTTAAGTAATGAGTTTTTTATCTAAATTAATCATATAATATATATATATAATATTATATATATAATATAATTATATCAATATAGATATATTAAATTATAAATATATATATATTTATATATATAATATATATATATATATATATATATAATATATATATATATATATATACCCACATTAGAATATACAATTATATAATAAATGGTAATCATATAATATTAATATACATATATTTAACAATATATATATTATATATGTTTTAAAAAGTATACGCTCTATCGCGTATTAAATTATATAATATATAACATTATACATATATATCATAATTATGTTAAGTTTAAATTCTTCTTTAACTTATCATATACGTATATAATATAATATTTATTTTACTTAATTAAAAATTAAGTTTCACTATTTAACAATACTAAAGAAGGCACTTAATATAACTTTGCATCCAGAGTGAAGTTGACCAAGATTGCTCATGAAATCGACGAAGATTTGCTCTCGCAAGATACGTCTTTCGTATATGCTCGTGTATCATGATGCTTGAGCTCTAGTGAGTGGGAATGGATTGCAATCTCACTTATGAAAAATACACATAGAATCTTACGGAGAAGTGAATGAGATATTATGCTCGACTCTCAATATTGTGGGAACTCCTCAGCCTTTGTTATGAGTGTTCCTGTGGAAGGATATATAGAGGTATATATAAATATAAGTAGAGAAAAGATACTCTAGAATGAATTTCATATGGGGACTTGTATATATTATACTATTAATATATTATAAATATATTAAATTGCCTCAGTTTATTATTTATGATTATAGCTTTAGTATACTAATAAATCCAAATGTTAAGGTACTAATATATCGTATCATTTCATAGAAAAAGATAGTAGCTTAATTATAATTACAATCCTTCCACCAGAAAACGCCGCTAGAGATTTATCCGATGAAGATTCTGGTGAAGATCAAATGGAATTTGGTCAATCATCTTTTATAGACGATGAAGATGACTCATCTTCACGAGTCTTTCCTGACGATGGAAATGACGTAGGGATTTCATCCCCTCCTCCAAATTGCATATAATCCATCCGGAATCATTCAAAATCTATCATCCGCATTTCTAAAAACTGTTTCTCAAGATAAAATCAAATAACTCCTCTAGTTTAACTTTTTCTTATATTTTGGAAATGCAAGTGAAAATAAGATTCTGGTATACATAAACTTCTTAATACTAGAATGTCAATAATAATTAAAATTTTAAGTGAATTAATAAAGTTTACTATCATAATTAGGTATCTCAAAGGGTATAATATCCTCTATACCATAAACGATAAGTTAATCCATTGGAAAGTAGAGTTTATATAAATAAAATAAATGAGAATAGTATCTGAAAAATGGACATAGACCCTAAAACTTGCTCATAGTTTATATTATGTAAAAGTATTATTGATGAATGTATTATTGTTTATTATCCAATATCTTAAGCGATATGTATAATATAAGAATGATTTAAATGTATAGATATTAATTATAATTAGCGTTTGGAGATGTGTATATATTCTAGTAGTGGTTAATATTCATATTGTCGTGTGTATCATTTCCCCATAAAAATTAACATTTAATGAAAATAATTTATACCTTCTTGATATATTACGATTCCTCTTATTATTGCTATCTACAAAAGAAATTATAACTTTATCTCTAGCATATATTTATTTATGGAGTCTTTTAGAGTAAATTCACTTTTGTATCCATTAAAATATATTTTTTAGGTTATTGAGTCAAAATCGCGATAGATTTATCTGATTACTTTCTCTTGATTTTTATTATTCTTTGTTCTACGAACTAGATTTTATACTTTTAATTTTATATTACTGGCCTTAAAACTTTGTTCGTTTTGATTACAAAAATTAGTTAAAATTTTAATAATACTACATTTAAATTGATTAAATAAGGTATATACAAAAAAGTGTATATCGCTCTAAACTTAGTTAAAATTATTTACACCTTAATCATTCTATTCCTTTTGGTCATTTAGTTTTCATTCCGATATTTAAATTAATATAATATACCAATTTTAAGGGTTAACAGGAAGTTATCTTTTTAAAAGGTTATATTACTTATTCTTCCTAATAAGCGATTTAATATAACTATATATATATATAATATGTTTAATTATCTACAAGTTATTAGAGCACATTATTATTTATTGATAGGATTTAAGATAATATAGCATTGTTAAATTAAAAGAATAAACTAAATCGAATGAACGGATATGGAAAAGTTACACTAAATTATATACGTTTAGCCAACATATATAATTTACTCTAATATACTGTCGCTTCAAAAGCTGTGAGCTGCCTCGATATCATTATCCATTAACTATCAATTGTCTCTAAAGCTAGAGTTAATAACTAGGAAGCAAAATCATATCACTAGTTAATAAATATTATTAAGATAAGGTTGTAATAGATCCTCAATGTTAATTACAACTCTAGTCTAGTTTATCAATATCTCAATGCAACATCTCAACAGATATGACGGGGAGCTCAAATGAGCTTATATAGATATATGGTTAGTCGTAAATCTTTTAGATAATTGATGTGCATTACTCACACTGATAGAATGTCTTACAAGAAATATTAGTTATAATTAATTATAAACTATTTATTATTTTAACATACACTACTGATTTAAACATTTAATACTAGTTAGTATTCAATTTAACATTAAATAAAAATAAAAATTAGTTAATAGGTTAAATATTCAGTTCCGTCAGCAAACTTCTTGTGGGATGTAAATATTCATCTTACTCTTTATAAGCTCATAAAATGTATTAAGCGTGTTATAAAACCAAATATATTATAAATGATAAATGATTTAGGTTTTAAAAACATAAAATATATATTTTTATAAACTATAAATTATAGCAACAATCATTGTAAGTGAATAAGGTTCTGACAAGTTTTCTGAGATCATTTCTCATCCAGGATTTAGTTCTAAGGCTTTTCAGTTTTAAAAGAAGAATCGTTTTTCTTTACTGTAATAGTAGTAATCGTTCTACCGCTATCGAGTAGGAGAGGCACATTGAGTGGAAAACTATCGTTAGAGGAATCGCCACCAACTTCGAGGATATGAAGCGCTTGGGAACTCTCTCTGTACGTGCCATGAGCATACACTGTGAGTTATTACGAGAAAACATATAATACATAATATAATTGGATACGCACAATATAATCTTAATGAGGCACTCAAATATTTCTGAATACTTCTCATCGTCTCAGAACTCACTTAGAGAGTGTTCCTATATAATAGAAATAATTGCGGTTCTAGAGAGTATACGGAGCAATAATACTCGATGTCTATAATGTAAGTATAATTATAATATACCGCTTACATTTTCTCAAACTATTCTCTCGATAGTTTATAATATACTTATCTTATTTAGATGACGTATATAATAAAAATAGAATATTGTTATTAGAAAACTTTTATTCCACTTTTCATTTCCTTTTTGTTTTATTATTACCTGATAGAAAATCTGCTTTATATTATTATATTATGCTAATATCTTCATGAGACGGTGCCACTAGTCCCATACACTCGTATCGGTAAATCTGTACGCCGTGAAAGACTCGCAGTAGCCTAAAATCTCCTGCCAATTATAAGTATACATTTAATGTCTTATATATATCCCAGCAACTTTTTTAGTAGATCATCATTACTAATATTTAACCTCGATAGAAAGTGATTATAAATGCAAATCGGAAGAGCTTCAAATCTCTATTGTATAAGACCGGCTAGTATATAGTGCTTAATATGTCTATCTGTGCGATATTAATATTTATATTATTTACCATATCTCTACCCTAAAGAGTTTATCGGGGGGTGGTACAGTCGAAAATTGAGGTGGGTTGACGATCAACTCTTGTAACTGAAATAATATTTCTTATGCCGATTTATAATATTTATATAATTATTAAATACTATGTTACACAAGAAAAAGAGGCCAAAAATCTTTAACATATAGTTATATAGCAAGACCGAGAATGAAATACTCAAAGCGATAATAAAAAAAACATTATCTTATAAGTCTATTATCATTAACAAAATACACGATTGAGACAGTGACTCAAATATATTAACTGTAGAGCTTCATGGTATATTCTTTTTTATCTATTCTTACGTCGTATATAAATGCTACCCTCGATGGCTTCTATATCATACCCAATTACTAATTCCTATATATCTCACTCTAGTATTATTCTCATAGTCATTCACTCTTATATAGAAGATTTCTCCTATACTCTTTATTATACTATAGCTACTAATAATAATCAACACATGGACTAAAATATGAGATCTATTAGCATTTATCATGATATATATAGGACTTAACTTATCACTATATCTTAAACTCATTTATTCTGGTCACATATATAAGGTGATAAAGTTTATACAATACTGTATAGAGCTAACTAGGTACACTCAGAGGTATGTCGTCTATACTCCTTCGTATTATTTGCTTCATTTTATGTGTTATAAACATATATTATCATATATTTCATTTTATCTTCTGTAATCATTAATGCTTTGAACAATAGTTCTCTATTTATACGATTAGTACTATTAATAAATAATTCATTTTATTTTAATACATTACTTAAATGAATTATGAAGTATTTAACAAAATTTTGAAAATATGAACCTAATATTTATTGT
The DNA here is from genome assembly GCA_015478945.1 of Trachelipus rathkii. NCBI lineage: Eukaryota > Metazoa > Arthropoda > Malacostraca > Isopoda > Trachelipodidae > Trachelipus > Trachelipus rathkii. Next base: position 9,514 of record JABUQX010138225.1, on the reverse strand, counting down.
TATGTATTTATTATTCTTTAAACTGAACTATTCGTCCATACTCCATACTTGTTTGAAAACTACAAGAATCTAACTATTAGATGATATGTTCGAAATTATTAACATACTTTAAAATCTTATATAATAATAACAATAAATATATATAAATAAGAATATATATAAAACAGTGACTCATCATAATGTGTATATACAATAGATATTATGTCGCAATAGGTATTAATTAACTGGACTATAATACCTCATCAACCCAATAACGATTACTTGATCTGTCTAACTTTATCAATACCAATATCTAGTACATTACTGGTGATATTACTTTATTACACCAAAGTAGGTATTACTGTGCATTTGTATATTCTCTTAATTAAATTGGTGCTTAAGAATATTAATAACTCATAAGGGTGAAGTGTGATGGTGAGTGTTCACTTAGAGACCCTAAACTCTCCAGACTATAAACTTACGATATACTATGATGGTAGTAACTCTCTAAATAGAGTAACGTACTTATATATTATTTATCTGTGAGTACAATATGAACAGAAATACCTTAATTCTCAGTCTACATATGTAGAGAGAAGTATCTTTCATAGTATATTCTTTAATTCCTACAAAAAAAGTATACATAGTAGTTAGAAAGAACTAATCGTTGGTTGGTTATATATTTTCATATATACATATATACAAAGCTAAGAAGTGTATTCCAAAAATAATACTAATTTAAATTATAGAGCTATTTATAATTAATATATTATCGTATCTTTGATGCGACTAATTAAATTGATGAGAATATAAATTTATATATCAATTGCATTCAAAATTATTTATATTATTTCTAACTATCTTTAATTGTATCCCATATATATATACTGTTCACACGATCTATGAGGATCATCTCTCAGTAACACTACTTTAAGTGTTCTAAGCTCGGCTTTAACCACTACAAAAAAATAAACGTACCGAAATATACACCTTTTAATTAATACACGATAATGGATCCACACTATGTGTTTAAACTAGTAGGCAGAGCCACACGGAATTCAAACTCATCATGGTAAGGCGATACGCTTCCCATATGACATACGAGACAGTACCAACCTGTTATATCTTGCACATTTCCTTATCTACTCTCAGCATACCACCGTCTACTAACTAATTTTATAATCGGACACAGTGTGAATCTATTAGATATCATCAAAATCGATCCTAACTAACCTCGCAGTGAACAGTATTATTGATGAATAATTAGGTGAATTATGTATGATGAGGTTTCGAGGGTGCGACATCTAAACGTTATACTCCAATATAATAATATATACAATCAGCCCCTACTTTTATACGTATCAAGCTCATTATTTCATGCGCTAATCTACACTAATACATACACATTTCAGTGTCATAAGCAATGCAAAAATAAACCAAATAAAACATAACACATAAAATATGGCTCAAGCTCCTTCCTTTTTAGAAGAGGAATTTAATCACATTACAAATATATACATCAACTTGATAACTACAACTAGAGTATACAACTGTTTTTATAATAATTTAGTCACATTCTCTCTGTGTTGTTCTGTATCTTACTGGTGGGCAATTTCTATTAGAACATATCTCAAATATTATATGTGAGCTAGTTTGGATCAATGGAGGATAGCTGCGACTGATAACAGGCTAATTACATGTCATTACACTATATATTTATTATTGCTCAGCAGAGATGTGATACCTGCCAAGGTTAATTGGAAAAATAAATTTAAAAATAATTTTTATTATAATCACGGTCACATTTTAACTCATGTATCTCCTATATGGCTTACAATCGCTCTTTTCTCACCAACCATACTTATATATACAGGATATTACAAATATATAAGTTATGTCATGAGTCAAAAATCCAATAAGTAGTTGATATACATACTTGAGAATAGATGTTTACAAGAACCTAGTGTAACTATATATAATCAACGTATATGCTTATATATGTTGCTAATCTCAGTAATCTCGTAATCCATTGTGAACCATTCTATGTTTAATAATCAACTATTAATGTGACATAAAATAATAATCATAAATTATAAATAGTAAAATATATTATATAATCCAAATTCGTAAGACCATATTTGTATCCCTTTACGATAATTAACTGCCATTGGTGAGCTTGTATTGACCTTTTACTTAATTTACAGTATACTAGTGAATGTATCATTCATTTTTGGTCTGTTACATTCTATTTATACTATACTTGTCAACTTGAGACTCGACAAATAACGCCTGGTAACTTCATACCCTTTACTTATTTTCGAGTGGAGAGTGAGATCAGGGTGAATATCAGCGATATGCACCTAGTGAGTGTTAATATTTTGATTGTACTTAGCTCACCGACATCAGGATTATCCAAGGTGACGTACTTCCAATACAATTCCCATATCATTTATTAGTATATATATCTCTCCATTAAGAAAACTTCCACAACAATTATTTGATCCTATATTTTTTATATTGTAATTATTAATAGATAAATGCGAAAAATGATAACTTTAATTATGATTAGGTTTAAAATTATGCATAATTAATTAGTAAAATGAATAATTATCGAGCTAGAAGAGATTTTAGACATCCGAAAAGAAAAAGATATATAACAATATATTACTTAAATAAGTTTTAGGGGGATTATTATACAACAAAAATTAATAATGTTAAATTTATAATTTATACAAAGAATCCTTATATATCCAAATTTTCGGCTCTATCACTGAATCCGATAATTTTAATTAATTAATTAATTATATGTAATTATATATATATATATAATATATTAATTATTATATATATTATATATTAATATATATTAATATATATTTATATATTATAAATATTATATTATATATATAATATATAAATAATATTAAAGATATATTATATATATATATTATATTATAATATTAATAATAATAATATAATATTAATAATATATATTTTAATATATTAATATATAATATAATAATTAATATAATATTATAATAATATATATTATATATATTAAATAATATGATTTAATATAAAACTATAGTATAAAGGCTTCTATAATAATTATATTAAACATATATAAAAATCTAATAACATAGTATAGTTTAATTTAAGTTGTAAAACATCTTAGCATCTAATGTATCAATGCGATTTATTATATCCATTAAGCGATCTTCGGCTATTAACCACATTCTATCATCTTCCTCTCTCCATGCATGATTAGATATGTTCAAATAAAATATACTCAGACTTAGACATCAAATGTAGCATTTGTTATTAAGAAAGATGTATAAATGTGGTTTGATTTATGATTAAAGTAAGTTCTTGACCTGAGGATGGCATATCTTACTCAAAGTAGGCTATTTGTCAATTGCGCCTTCACACCAAAAGTTTAGTGTCCCGGTGCTTTTGGATGGGAAAATTGCCGACACCTCGCAATCTCACGAGCTAAAAAGCTCTTATACCTTTCCCGAGAGGGAGTTGAGAAATTACGCTTTCGGTGTGAAACTGAAACTTTACGCTATACTCTCGGGTCAATCGGGTTTTAATCTTTTGAGTGGGGTACTTGGACAATTCACATCTCTTCTGGCGCGTCACCCCTGCGAAAGGTATACTTCGTCTGCCTCTTGTTTATGTTCTCATGCTCCTTAGTAAAATTGTTGATGGTGGATGGTAGTTGGTGTTTGGTGCTTGACGACTGACAATTAGTGACTAGTTGACATTTGGCAATAAAGAAAGATTGATTATTATTAACTGAAACAGAACTCAGTGAATTTCATTCTCTCAGACTGAAACTGGGTGTATCTACCCATAATATGAAGCCTTTAATTGTCGAAACGTAAAATTCCATTTTTAGGCTGATTTATATTGTATATAATGACAAAAACGAGAGGGGGCCCCTTTTCCCCACTATAAATCTTCTAATACTAAAAATTATTACATGCTTATTTCTTCTTTTCTAATTATCTGATCTACCCTTCAGCGTGCTCTCTCTCAAGTTATACATCGAAATAACACTTTCTTCTACTCGATTTATATTTAACGTTGTACATTTTTTGGAGATCTCAACTTCCTGTTGCACTACCTTTATTGAGAAGTATATGCCAACGATATCTAAAACACATCACATACCTTTCCTAAAAAGTGACATATTAATAACCGCCAAGACTCGAATTTATCACTTTCATTCCAAGTAATATCTTCTGATTTCCAAGCTCTGGAAAAGTCCTTAAGCAATGTTCTCTACAAAGATTTTCTCACTAAACCCCTCTGTCTGTTCAATCACCTGACTATAGGTTCCTAGAATTAGAATTTTAGAAGAAGTCTCTATTGCTTATGTTAATGAATGTCTTACATAGGAACTATATATACCAGATAGAAAAAATAGTAGAATATAAATAATAATATCAGATAATATATATATAAAAGGCAAAAAAAATAGACAAGAGAATATAGAAAACACTTAGAAGTATACATATCATGAACTGTTTACATATATAGCGTATTTCTGCTCAACTACTCTTCTTCATTCATATATTAAAGAATATATTCAGTAGCAGAAGTAAATGACCGAAATAAATGTACAGATAATGATAACCAGCGAAAATGAGAACAATATATTCGATGATATTGGATATTGCATATTTCTCTGAGTTTATTCTAGTGTATGTATTTTTGTTTAAAAAAATAATATAAAATGAAAAAAAGCTATTAATATACGGAATAAATATTATCAATTTCTCATTATTACTAGAAATACCTCTATAGAGTTATTATATATATATATTATATATAATAAATATTAATATATATATATATATATATATATATATATATATATATTATAATATTAAATATATATATATTAAATATATATATATTATAATTGAATTAATAATAATTAATATATATTAATATATATATATATATATATATAATATATATTAAATATATATATATTATATATATATATATATAATATATATATAATATTGAATATATTATATATATATATAATATAAATAATATATATATATTAATATATATATTATATATATAATATATATATATATAGATATATTAAAATGATTAAATCTGATTTACAATAAGAATTATGTATATAATAGAAATATTAAAATAAATATGTAAATAAGAAATAACTTGTAAAATTTTCCTCATTTTCGAAATCTTCACTGAGTCAATGATGAAACCTACTAAATTACCTCTCTCATACTCTCATCTACCCTTTAATATATAGTAAACTCGATTACTGAATGATCCTTTATTACTTCGGCTATTTTAACATATTCGATTCTATGATAACGAGATAACTAAATTAGTCCCTCTCTATTCTCTAAAATAAAGAATAATAGATATATATTAGCAAACAGTAAACATATTCAAATAAATGCCTGAACACTTGTTAATATGTATACAATTTTTCATACCCTTGACCACAATGTAGTGCATCCGGTAATATGTGTATACCTATGGCTGTAACGACTATTGCATTCCTAATATAATCTATTATAATCTGTTCATATAATATATATATATATATATACATACATATATATATAGTAATATATTATATATAGGTACCATGTAATACTACCTCTTGAGAATTGCTATTACTATTCATATGAAAGCCTTCATTAGGCCCCTGCTATTGATAGGTCTCTCTGGAGTCATAAGGTGAGGTAGTGACCACCTTAGTCACATACCTACATAGCTACTCCGGTAGTGAGTTAACTACTAGTAAATTTATTCATCTGTTGTATGCAAGACTTTCATTATTTTATCGTTGGTATGAGAAAATATGTACTTATATCAATTACAAATATCCTTTTATTTTTCATACTTTCTAATAGACTCTCATGATATGAATTTTATAAATAAGCAACAAGTTTAAAATTAGTGATTAAAACTTGGAAGCATTCCCATATATGAAAGCGCTATTACAAGTGGAATATCAAGATTTTGTAATCTAAGTAATATATTATTCTAACATATATGCATATATATATAATATATAATACATTATATATATATCATATATATACTTATATATATAATAATGTATGTATTAATAAATAATATATATATATATATATATATATATAAATTAATATATATATATATTAGAATATATATATATATATATATTATAATAATAATATTAATATATATATATATATTATATAATATATAATATATATATATATTATATAATATATTAATTAAGTATTAATATATTATATATAATATATATTATATAATTAATTAATATATATTATATATATATTAATATATATATATTATATTAATATATTATTGTATATTAGGGACTTAGTGTTTAATAAATACTAATTATCATGAATAGAAGCGTAATTACCTATACATTTTTTATTAATTTATGTAATAAATTTTATTTTTTATCAATATGTACAATTTACAAAAACAGACAAAATTTACATTAAACTTAAGGGTAACACTATATATATATTATTATAGGTTGACTAATTATTATTATTGATTGTCATTATTAGAATGGTGAATAGGAAAAGTACCTGGCATTCTTTGAGATAGATTATTATATATTAAACTATTATACTATAAAGATTTATAGAAATTTATATTTAACATTAAAACTTACAATTTACCAATTTCAATCATATAACTATCATACTATTTATTAGATATTTACTATAATATAAACATGCAATATATTATATATCAACTCCTATTTATCATGTCAGCTTAGCTACTATGTGATTATTATCCAAAAATGACATATCTACAGTATCTTTACATGCATAGATATCAATATATATATAGATAAATATATATACAATAATGTATATAATATATATATAATATATATATTAATATATATATATATATATATATATAATAATTAATATATATATATATAATAATAATATAATATAATATATATATATATATATATATATATATATTAATATATATATATATAGTTAATCAGTGAGAGAAAAGGAAACGGAAAAATACTAAATTTATGATATTTTCTCGCTTATTTATATAAAGGGGTATGAAGGTCGATCTTATCAACCTATAAATACGTGTATCAGGTAGCTCATATCTACAAATAGCTCTAATCAATTTCTCGATACAAAGATATTTTGAGTGATGACTAGGTTACCTATTAATATATACAATAATATATAATATATATATATATATATATATATAATATTAATATATTTATATATATTATAATATATATATATATATATATAATATTAATATAATATATATATATATAATAGTATATATTAATATAATATATTATATGTATTATATATATAATATATATATATTATATAATAATATATATATATATATATAATTAATATATTAATATTATATATATATATATATATATATATAATAATAAACATATATATATGTTTTATATATTATATACTATATATACTCTCACCTCTTTTCTACCTGCAATATCTAATATTTACTATCCTATATCCCACTATACTCCCTCTCTCCGCTCGATATCTTCTTCGACTTTATCGTCATGTGAGACGGTAATTGTATAGCGTAAACATCTTAGATAATTATGTGGTTGTATCACAACTTACTCTATACTTAATGAGCTACTCAAATACTTGAGCTAGTGACCATAAGGCTCGTATAATTATCAGATGGATATCTATACTTATCTAATGGAAGGTACGGTATTTAAATGAGCTTATATCCATCAACTACTACGTGAAGGATAATAACTGTATAACTCTACCTACGATGAGGTTCGTATCTAAGTATAATTAACAGATAATGACTCTATTGGCTAACTTTCACAATCGTTACTATGCACATAGAGTGAGTATCAATATTAACCATTTGGCGCTTATATATAGGTTAAACTGACAGCTCTCCGAAGACAATATGTTAGTACCTAAGAGTATTCCCCAGTTGTTTTGGGTTTTCTCATGTATAAAAATAAAATATTTACATTCGTATGTAATAATCTGTCCGATATTGAGACAACTTTCAAACACCTAATATTCTCGTACTACTTCTTCTTTACTTACTCTTTCTCGGTACTATTCTACGTCTTTGGCTTCATCCGCCTAGTATTCATATACTTATCTTTCTATATGATTATTATATATCATGATTATGGCTATATAAGTTACTGACATTCACTATATGTGCCTTCTGTATCCTCCTTACCATTTCTATCATATATTTACTTCACTCAGATATTGTATTGGAGGCGGAATTTGCTTCTCTCCAATATCTTACTAACTTACTATGTAGCAAACTCCTGTATCCTAAATCTCAGGATTTAAAACTCTCATAGTATATTTCTCTCCTATTTAAGGAATATATATAGGTACTATTGGTATATGTTATAAATTACAATATGTTTAATCTAATATCTTTCGTAATCAGCATATAATTAGTACCTTTTATTAGCTGTCGTAACTAAGCTTCCTATATGTAGTTACTCAATATAAAAGCTAAGTTTTAGGTAAGATATCTATTAAGTGCGTTTTATATCTCCTGGATAATAGTCAGTGAATGGAGTGAATGATCTCCCACATCACTACATTATAGACTGACTACAAATTCCATCATAGCTTCTATTGAAAATCCTATCATTTATATAGAATGATTTGCATTTTCATACTACATATTGGAAGGTGTTTCCCTATGTAGGATATTATAGGTATATATATACTTCACAACTACAAACATAAGGTTTTTCGTCTGACTATTTTTACAAATCTTACTCTAAATATATCATATGTATCTGTAGAACTTTATTCTTCATTTATATCTTTCTTGGAAGTATTTTCTACGTAAATCATTCACGGTAGGCTATGGCTCCTTATATACTGCACTAAGGCAGCTGTACGTCCTCGTATATTCCTACCTTCTTCATTCCTCTCTCTCTATCATTCCACTTACTACAGGCCTCCTTCTACTCTACTATTTTTATATGTTACATCTTTCGTCTCTCTGTTTTTTACTACTTATCACTCATTATTCTTACACTTCTGGTTTGTAATATATAATTAGCGTATAATCAGCGTTACCCCTCTCATCCGGCTGAGTGAACGACGATATAGTACTTTCATTATTCAATAGGTGAGTAGTAGTCCTTTATTATCCCTTACTGTTGTGTAATAGGTATTACGTCATACCTATTCAAGTACTGTATATTTTTCCCTTCTCCATTATCCGACTGGTAGACTAAGGTAGCACACGAGCTCGACCTGCAATTCTTCTCGGCCATTTTATACTCATAATTGACTCGTTAGTAAAAAGTGATAATATATAAGTGATATATAATATATAATATATAGTAGTATAAGTATGGTGTAGAATTGTTGATAGTTAAAAAATGAGGAAAATGGTTTATGGGAATAAATAAGTATGATGAGAGCAAGTACGTATCATTGATATTATTATAGGTATCAATATT
>JABUQX010138224.1:20000-22486 GCA_015478945.1 Trachelipus rathkii | reverse complement strand
ACCCTTGTCACACATATTTTTCACACACAAAGAAAGAAAGATGAGGAGGAGGAGGAGGAGAAAGAGAGAGAGAGAGGGGCAGTGGAAGGAATGGATGGATTGTCTCTTTTAAGACTTTAAGACATCAACCTGAAAGAGCTGAACCCTTTGCCTGACCTCAGATAAGCAACGATCCTTAAAACAAAAATTTTAAGATCCTGCATTTTTTATTTTAGTTTTACATGATTTTTAGATGGGTTTTAAACTGATCCAGAACTTATTTCTATTTTAATGAGTTTTTAGAGGAATTTTTTTTTTTCATTTTCTTATTTTGATTTCTTTTTTTCTAATTGTAAAAAATGTAATAAAGAAGAGTGCTCCTCTAAATGCAAACATAGATCTACATTTTCTATATATACATATATATATATATATATATATATATATATATATATATATATATATATATATATATAAAAATCAAAATTGCCTCTTTTATATATATATATATATATATATAATTTTGAAACTATCTTAATTTAATTAAAATCTGGGACTGGGCATTCCTCAGGCAATCCCGAGTCCGAATATGTATATATCTCTTATCTTTACATTAATAGAGTTTGAGTTTAAAAGTAAAAACTCTTTTAAATTTATTTGTTATATATATATATATATATCTTTATTTATATATATATATATATGAAAGAGTATATATATATATATATATATATATATATATATATATATATATATATATATATATATATATATATATATATTTATTAGTGTTTTGTGCTTAAAAAAAAAAATTACAAAATAATCCCTTTGTTCCTCAAACTCCTGACCTCTTTCTCTCTGCGAAGTGACGTTATGCACTATCTCTTTCATAGGTGCTACAGTGGCACATACCTCGGGAGTTGACCTTCGCATTCCCATACCCTTGCGTCGCCCTCGTATCACAAGTAGTGCCTTGCTCTCGCACGAATGCGTGAGTATTGGAAACCCCAAACTTGTTCGTTGAGGTGTTTTCCTTCTTTTCAGTTACTCTGTTCTGTGGAACTCCTTGCCTTCTTCCTCTTTTTTTTTTAACTGCATTTAATCTCCCCTTAGTCCATGTCCGTTCCTCAATCTGAGATCCATGTTGCTTCCATTAGGTATTTTTCTTCTGTCCCTGAAAATTCAAGTATTGTGAACTCAGGAAGAACACACACACACACACACACACATTATTACACACACACACACACACACATATTATTATTATTACATACATACATATATATTATTATTATTATTACATATACTGCATATTATTATTATATATATATATATATATATATATATATATATATATATATATATATATATATATATATATATATATATATATATATATATATATATATATATATATATATATATATATATGAGTTAAAAAATTACTTTTTAAGATAAAGTAAATAAGCGTTTAGTTTTAGGGGATTAGTTTCAAAGTTATATTGTGAGGGAAGAATTCTTCAAACAGTTATCTTTCCCAATTTTAAATATATTACAAATTAACAGAACACATTTATTATTTATACCTTTTCTTAGTTTGAAATGCCAACTTTAAAATGAATAGCTTGCTCCTTTAATTATATAGAGAAATTTTTTGCCCATATTAACACACAGTATAGCTATACATATATATATATATATATATAACATAGCATATATATATATAGTTGATATATTATTATGCATATTATATATATATATATATATATATATATATATACATATTATTATTATATATATATATATATATATATATATATATATATATATATATATATATTTCTCAATGGACAAAGGTCAGTGGCTTACCAAATTACACAGGAAATTTGGATAATAATTGTAAACCATGGCCAAATTAAAGTCAGACATGCTCTGGTACGAGACGCTTGAAATTGGGCAAATCAAAGGAAGGTGGAAAAATAGAAAATTGAGTGTGCTTCAAACTTTACCAGCGGAGTACATGTAAGATTGAACATAGCAGTCAATTCTGGGTCAGAGAGATGGAGGGATTGTTAGAAATATGAGTTGCAAAAGCTATCCTAAAGATGGAGATCCAAGACTGGAAACTTCATAACAGAAATATAAATTGTAATAGCAATATAAATTGCAATAGCAATAGCATAAGGAGCGTGATGCAACTGTTCGTCGGCTTTTTAGATTAGGACAGTTAACAATTCGACAAGCCCTAGTCTACACTTTATCAAGGAGAGTAATATGTATGGAACCACCCCAGATATATGATTCATACTCCTTTCAAGGGCAAACAACGACCCTATTCATAGCTAGCTTAGGAGGTGATGAGAAGAAGCTCCGAAGGTGCCTCAGAAGAAGGATAGAGTTGGGTTTTCAAAGAAGATATTATAGTTGTGTGGAAGATTATAACGAATAAATAGATAAAAAAACTGAGTTATTAAAAGAAAAACTGAGTTATTGAGACATTGAAGATA